>JAUPMG010296320.1:0-17151 GCA_031762675.1 Pachysandra terminalis | reverse complement strand
ACAGCCATTTTACAGAATCGTTTAAATCGTAAATAGATTACGATTTACGATTTACTCGTACGAGTCATATTTGACTCGTACAGTTGACCCTAAAACGAGTCAACCAGGCGAGTTAAATCGCCTGGTTGACAATTCGAGTTGAATCGTACGAGTCATTCTTTGACTCGTACGATTTTGACAACAGAGATTGCACTAACTTGCCTCTAATTGTGAAAAGAATGTCTTCATATTTTTCAACTCTGTCAAGCATTTCCCTCTCATCCTCCCTAGTGAAGAAAGATCATGCCGTAAAGTGTTTCACTGTTGAATTTTCCTGACTCTAAACCTTTTGACTGCCCTAACTTTCCCTGCATAATTTTCTGTTAAGAACAACTTACTCTAAAAGCTTAAGCTGTTAGAGACCAGCACAACAATGCATATCAGATGGTTCAACACCCTCCTGCACGTGTGGGCTCCGTATGGGAGCAAAACATCCGTAGAAGAATACAGGGCACCGAGACAAACACACCACACACACCTACACGGGAACAACACATCCGTGGGAGAACAAACACATACCACCGGGATTCGAACATTTGGACCTCCCACTTTGATACCAAGTTAAGAACCACTTACTCTAAAAGCTTAAGCTGTTAGAGAACGGCACAACAATGTATATCAAATAGTTCAACATTTTCCATATCACAGGGTCCCAGTCCTCCAGAATAACAGAAAAACAATTTTGTCAAGATAACACCACAAGTGTTTGGAATCCCAATACTCCTTATTAACACTTACATCTCACTGCCATGAGTACACATTGACATGGCTTTTATGCATAAAATCAAAGTCTTAGAATTGCTTATCTTTAGGTATCCTCGTGACATATTTCATGATTATTGTTTGACGTGAAAAAATAAAATTGCAGTAAAATAAGGCATTTCCTACTTCTATTTCTTACATTGTTTTTTCTCACCATTAACCATAGATCTAACCGATTAACACATAATCGAAAGTATCTTAAAACAAATTAACAAAATTCCAACAAAACACAATTAAAATTTTCATATTAGCAAGAAATGAAGCTATTGAATAGACAATTTTCCTCACCATTAACCATAAATCTAACCGATTAACACGTAATCGAAAGCATGTTAAAACAAATTAACAAAATTCTAAAAAAAAAACTCAAAATTTTCACATTAGCAAGAACTGAAGGTATTGAATAGAAAACATTTGTAATTCTTCAAACTACTCACCATTCGACGAATAATTCGCCACTGTTGATAATCCTTCTTCCCGAAGACGGCAACATCCGGCTCCACTATATTGAACAATTTGGTGACGACAGTAGCAACCCCTCTAAAGAAAACAGGCCTACTCTTTCCACACATTCCCTTCTCCAACCTCTCAACCCTAACCCATGTCTCATGCCCCAAACCCTTCTCCTCAATACAAGAAACCACCCCTTCTTTCTCTTCTTTACCCCCAGATTGATTGCTACTGGTTCCATAGTCATATAGATTGTAAGGATGGAATACAACATCAACACCACCAGGCAATGTTGACAGCTTCTGGATATCACCTTGGAAATCAGAAGGGTAAGTGGACAGATCTTCAGATGGAGAGAATTGACCTGGGTTTACATAGATTGAGACAACAACCAGGTGGGTTTGTTTCTGGGCTACTTGTATGAGTGAAAGGTGACCTTGGTGGAGGTAACCCATGGTAGGGACTAAACCAATGGTTTTGCCTTGGGCTCTCATGGACCTTGACCATTTCCTCATCTGGTCTTTGTCTGTAATAATCTCTGGTTTTCTTTCTGCCATTATAGGACTACTAACTATGAAATTGTTGTTGGGTTGTGATGTTATTTCTTCTTCTGTGATTTGCAAAATTGATTTGCAGGTAGAAAAGCAGTTAGAGATGGAAGAGGAAGGAGAGGGTCTTGAGCGTTGACGGATTTGGAATTTGGAATAGATACGGGGACGTATGGTTTAGAGAGCTTCGCTTTCCCAGAGAGAGAGAGAGAGAGATGGCGTGAAAATCACGTCCAGAGAGAGAAGAAGTTGGCGTGAAAACCGCGTCCACGGCGTCACGAGACTATACTTTTCATCGGCTGGGTCTGAGACAATGGCTATGGACTGTCAACGGGTCGGATTCGGATCGAATCACAATTGATCCGAGTTCGATCTATAGTCAAATCCGATTATCCGAATCCGACGGATTATGAAGTAGATAATCCAAATTCGATCCATAGTAAAATCGGAATATCTGAATCTGATCCGATAATCAGTAAATGCAAAATATATTATCAAAATAGATAAATATTAAAGGAGAATTTTCAAGAACAAGTATTTCAAACAGAGATTTTCAGTTCCACACAGGGGAAAATAATAAATACAGAAACTAAAATAGATTTTCAAGAACAAACATTTCAAATAGGGATTTGTTTGCTGTGTTTTGACATTTTGGAGGTCGAAAAAAGCAATTGGAATTGGAGAAGATGAATGTCTTGGTTACCGGAGGCATGGTTAGTGGACTCGGAAAAGGTGTCACGATGAGTAGTATTGGAGTGGTTCTTAAGGCTAGTGAACTTTGATAGTGCTGGATTTTCTGGAAAAGAAGAAGAAGAAGAAGAGGAAGAAAAAGAAATGAATAAAGAGGAGAAAGAAAGAGAGTCTTACCGAATTAGGTGCTCATTGGAGTACGATTGTGGTCGGACTGGGGTCGCCATCGCCGTCAGCCGCAAGATATAATGAGAGGGAGAGAAGAGAATGAGAGGTATAGTCAAATAGAGATTAGGATAGGGCTTTTCTCCAAAAAAAACTTTTTTTTTGGGGCTTTAGAGTATTGATATATTATATATATAAATATATATACTAAATACAACATTAGGAAGTTGGTGGGGTGGTAAGGTGCTTGAATTTCTTGCTGAAGGTGCAAGGTTCAAGTCGTCTCCCTAATATTTGTTTTCATTATAATTGGATTGGATCACTAGACATCTGAAATTGGATCACTAAAATCCTATACTGAATTCGGGATTATCTTGTTTTCATTATAATGGGATTGGATCACTAGACATCTGAAATCGGATCACTAAAATCCTATACCGAATTCGGGATTATCGGATCGGATCATGATCCGATCCGTTTACAGGCCTAAAACTCATGGCCCATGAACTACAAAAGGCTGCGTCTCTCTCTCCGGCTCTTTTTTTTTTGTTGAAATATATGTTTTATTACACTGAAATAAAACGAGGGGTAGATCGTCCTGACAGATCATGTCTAATTGTGTCCAAAATACAATCCGGTGGATTTCTCTCCCAAAGGTGTGATGATCGACCCTCCATGGTTATCTTGGCTAGTATGTCAGCGGCTATGTTACCTTCACGGTATACGCGTGTGATATTCTTGATGACAAAAAGCTTTGGATGAGTTGTCGGTACTAAGAAATTATACCCTTTGTTTGCCAAGATAATTGATCAGAGGATCCAAGAAGCCACTTTATGACATTTTGGTTGTCACCTTCAATCCAAACCTGATCAGCTCCGATAGTGATCGCAAGTTTGATACCAATTAATGCAGCAAAAGCTTCAGCATAGGTAGCAGAGACATTGTTGAGGTATCTACCTTTCAGCAATGAGAAAGCCACCACAGTCATTCCTGATAATAGAAGCCGCACTAGTATCACCGTTCCGTAGATTAGCAGTGCCATCAAAGTTGATTTTAACCCAGTTTAGTTGAGGGCACGCCCATCTGATGAAAACTTCCTCTTTGCTTGAACTATGGGAGTCAGTGCTGAACGTGCTCGTAACCTCACTCCAGGATCTAGTGATGTTCTGCCATGTCTCTCTCTCTCTCTCTCTCTCTCTCTCTCTTTTTCTGGGCTACAAAAGCCAAAAGGTTCTTTTTCTCTCTTTGGGCAACAAAAGGTTCTCTCTTGGCCATGGGCTACAAGTATTTGGTGTCTTTCTCTCTCTTTTTTTTTTGTGAAGAGGTTGAGTCTCTCATTTTTCGGTGGGAAGGTTGAGTCTCTCTCTTGGCTGCAAAAGGTTCTTTTTCTCTCTCTCTGGGCTACAAAAGGTTCTCTCTTGGGTTGCATCTGTCTCCCTTCCAAGCCGGAAGTGAAAAAGTTACTGCTTTAACAATGCAGCATTTCACTACCTTGCAGTACATTTGCTAACAATGGTGCATTGCCAGTGGTACAAAATTTTCTCTGAGGAGAAGGTACTCAAATGGCCTAAAGCCGAAAAAAGAAAGAAAAGAAAAGGGTTTTGGCACTCTACCACTTGAGCCCTCATCTACTTTGCAGAGTCTGGAAGGAGGTGTCATGTAATGTAAGACTTGAATAGAATGGGATCTCAATTGGGTGGGATTAGATTTTGGGGTCCTTGGCTGTGAAATAAATTGGTAAATATATACAACTAAATTACATTTGGAACATTAGGTTGGGATGCATTAAGAATTAGAACATTGGAGTCACACATATTTAAGAAGTGATATATGGTTTGGCAGTTGCTATATCCTTACAAACGATCTCACTTTACATAATAAGTTTCAGTCCACAAATACAATTTTTATATAACAAGATATATTTTTTTTAGCATTTTGCATGACAAAATAACATCTCTTAATTAAACATTAAAGAGAATAAAAAAAATATCAATTTTTTTTTTTTTGCAATTGATAAATATAATAAAATCCAATATATATATATATATATATGTGTGTGTGTATTAATTGAGAGAAAAAATATATTAGGAATCCCTTAAAAGTAATTTTCTATTTAAAAATCATGAATATAATTTTAGTCAACCCCTATGAAAAGAAAATTTTAATATTCAAATAACCTATTCTACATCCTTTTAACATTCAAATGCCCTAAATGCCCCTTATCTTGTACCTTTTATGTGTTGATAAAAAGACCCCTTGAACTAAAATGACATTTAGAGGATTAGACTTATATATCTAAATGATGTTTTACTTGAAGAACTTCTTAAGTTAACTTATAATAAGATTATGCATAAAAACAGGCATTTTAGTCATAAAGTGTAAAAAATTAATGGTTGTTGATGAACATATTTATTTTTAGGCTTTCATATATCCTTTTTATAATAAATTATACAAATCTCCCTTAAGTTTTGAAAAATTACAAACACCTCTCAAGATCTTTTCAAAGTAACATTGACCTCATTTTAAATTTCATTCGCATGTCACATTTACCACCCTTTTGTCAAATGATAACTAAAGGTTTTAATCATATCACTTGGATTTCATTAATTGGGACTTTTTTTTTAATCTTAATAAGATTAATTATTTTAATAAATGATATTTTATACCTTATAAAAAAATTACAAATATCTAATTTATGAAGAAAATAAGTGTAAAAGAGAAATAATAATTCGACACAAATAAGGGCGTAAAGTAAAGTTTTTAATAAGGGTTAAATATTATTTACTTAAGCTGGTAATTATTTCAAAAATCTGAGGAATGTATTTATAATTTTATTGAATTTCAAGGGAGGTTTATGTATTTTCTTCTTTTTTTTTTTAGGGATTTTTGTATTCATACCCTATGTTATATGATGTATTTGTTTATTTGTCCTTATATTTTTTTACTTTTATTTTTATCCCCTCTATTATCATAATCATTACGTTTGTACCCTCAACGTTAAAATATGCAAATTTCTCTTATTTATTTCGATTGAATGACAATTGATCCGTGAATGTACTTAATTCAGAGATCTCTTCAAATATGGGAAGTCTCCTTGATCTAAATGTCCTCCATTTCTTCATCAACTGATCAAGCCCCTCGACGAAAGCTTCTTCCAAGAATGCATCAGATTGCTGTGAGTCCAATTCCCGCAACCGTTCCTTTGCGCGACGCCTTGATATAAAGTCATCTGAACCTGGAAGTTTTCCTTGAAGTACATCGTCAAGAATAGGTCGCGCCTCATCATATCGAGCTTGTTTGATCAAGCAGAGGCTCAAATTGCAAGCCTTGTTGGTATCAGGATCAATGAACTGGGCTTTTCGATATACCACCTCTGCGAACATGTAGTCTTTTTTCTGCATATAGGCCCATCCCAGATTGCTCTGTATTGTGTGCAAGCAAGCAGAGTCAGTTAATTGAAAGACTTAACAAAAGAGGCATAGAGGAAATGTGAGCCACTTCTATGTTGTTATGTGGAGACTGATGCTATTGACGCATTTGCGAAGTACTGATGATTCCCGTCATCAATTCCATCAGTAGAACTCTGCATTGAGCTTGTGGGTTGCAGGGGTCTGGGGGGAGGATCCCCGGCCTGCCACGATTTTTCTGGGGTTTATGGGTATAATAGTAATTTCACTTTCTATCATGTTTAGCCCTAACTACAAGGTATTTATCATACTTTTCGTTGTTGCACTCTTTGAAACCTTTTTTTTCTAAGCTTCGGAGAATAGTATAATCTGGTTAAGCACTATTTTCTGAACCACACAAATTTGTGCTTGTGTGCTTGATTTCTTCATCTGGTTAATCTTTCTTTCTCAACACTATGCAACCGATCGGTAATGATCAATACGAAGCAATATGTTCATGTAAAAATTTGATTGAATAAGAACTAGATTAATTATGAACGATGTTTGGAAGTTATAAGAGTAGTTCATGTAGTAAGTAGTGTACCAGTAGCCTAGAAGTCTCTTGCTTGAGGGAGACCTGAACCTTCCTTCCATGAGACCGCGCTGTCTTTGTAGGCTTTCCATTGAACACCTCCCCTTGGCATATCATCAGAAGCTTCTTCGTCAACAACTCAATCTGCTCATCTATTCTCCTACATTTCTGTCAAATGAATCGAATTTTGCATCGTCGTTGTCAAAACTCAAGATAGATAATGCTATGAACAATGTCAGAATATTCGATCATGGAATTTTCTTTGATAAAATTAGTAACCATAACGAAGCGCTCAGCAGCCTAAGAGTTCAATATATCTAAACAAACTATTGTGTGCATCTATGTTACGTGCTTAACCGTTGTTCTAAAAGCTCCAAGATTGATGAAAACTCATTTGGTTAAGCACTTAACATATAGGATCTTAACATTCCACTACGCTTCCGTAGCCGACGTCCACGGCAGCCCATTCTATCGGCACTGACCTGCCGGTAGCCATTTCCTTATTGGCGGCTCTACTCACCTATCAGTATTCAATGACTTAACACCATGCCCATACATAATATCAAGGCATTTTAATCCAGCCTATAGGTTGCCCCTTCTGTGACTCGAACCCGTGACGTGGTGCCTGCTCTGAACCATTTGTTACAAGCTTATTCGTTGTTCTAAAAGCCCCAAGATTGATAGACACTCATTTGGTTAAGCACTTAACATATAGGATCGAACAATTTAACAATGAGATGTTAGGATTTTATAAAAGCTTGATGATTAATGTGAATTAAACACAAGAAAACAGCAAAAATCAAAGTAATAATAGAGAGAACGCAACAAGTTTTCATGGTTCGACGCTTTGCCTATGACCACAGAGGAGGAGATGAGAACAATCCACTATCTCTAAAAATTAGGGTTCCAGAAAGAGAACATGTTAATCGGGATCAAGCAATAATAATAAACACAGTAAAAACAAAGATCAAAACAATGCACACAGATATACGTGGTTCACCAAAGCCTACATGCATGGTAGAGAAGAAGTTTCCACTCTGTCAAAAACGAATTAGGGATACAACTTATACTTCTACCTGATATATAAGACAAATCTCCAATATACCCTTACCGTACCGCCCCATGGGGCCCCTCATGTCCCTCCCCCTTAGATCTAGAGATGAGTGAATATAAGCCACCCACTATCTCTAACAAAACATGCACAACCCAAAAAACGCTTCCAGAGATGCATCATCATATCATCATATGCCTTATCCCAACTAGTTGGGGTCGGCACAAAACTCCACTAAGATGCATATAAACACCAAAAATTCCCTTGGTTTTTCCCCGTAAGTCAGGGCGGATTTTGGCCTCGAACCTATATGGAGCTCGCGCCATATTTTTGGGAATAGACATGGTGATCAAACACCAATAACAGAATAGTAGACATCAATTACACCAATTAAGCCATCCGAAAATCCCCAAATTTAATAAGGAATCAACAAAGAGTGAAAGGAAAATATCTATAATCAAAAGAAGATAAAAGGTTCCCAAGTTCCTTGTGAAAATTGGTTGAACAGAAACCACATACACACACAATCTCCATGTTTTTTAGGTTCTTTGCAAGTATATATACCTTGTATAGGTCGATGAGGATGTTGTCTAATGATTCCTGGGCTTGTTTGGAGCAACGATCCCTGAAAGACTTGATAGCTTCAATGGCTTCTTCAGCTCTATCTAGCTGCTTCATTACCACTGCCATGTCCTTGAGGGCGCTATCTACTCTATCTCCTGCATTTATCGCCTTCCAAAACAGAGGTATCGCTGCTTCTGGATCCTTCTCAACTAGCTGAAATGGTGTGCACCAAAAGAGGAAATATTGAGAAAAAAATTGTGTTTTAGACACCCATAGGGACCAGTTTTGATGCAGCTGAATTGCACAACACACCAAATGAGCAGACCATGAACCAAAACCAGTTTTTTTCACAATGTTGGCAGATTGAAGATTTGTGATAACCACATTTTTAGGCTGTGCACCTCACTGGCCACTGAAAGTTACACACACAAAGGGTGTTTAATGAAATCAAACAACAACAACAACAAAAGGTACCCTTTAAAAATCAAACACATACACACACAAAAAGGGATTATTTAATGAAATCAAAAGCCCACATACAAAAAGGATTTATTCAATGAAATCAAACACACACAAAAAAAGGATTTATTTATTGAATCAAATACATACACACAAAAGGGTTCATTTAATGAAATCCAACACACATACACACTGGTCGTGCACTGTAGCGCGACCACTCGTTCCCAAAATATCCTTTCTCTTTTTTCTAGATTTCTCCACTGGTTGGTGTATCCCTGCCCATTGAGTAGTGCATCCTTGCACCTTCAAGTGTGCAAGGGATGCCCAATGAGTGGTGCACCCTTGCCCCACCAAGTGTGCAAGGGCTTGTCCATTGGATGGTGCATCTTTGTCTACTGGTTGGTGCATCCATGTCCACTAGGTGATGCATCATTTAAATTTTAGGCAGAAATGCACCACCTAGTAGTTAAGGATGCACCAATCAGTCGAGAAATCAAAATAAGGAGAAATGGTATTTTGAGAACGAGTGATCGCGCTACAGTGCATGACCACTCGTTTTAAATTCTTTTGAAAAAATACATTCTATGAAATTTCAAAAAAAATTACTGGCTTTAATGAAATAAAAAACACACATACACTAAAAAAGAGGTTTACTTTGATGAAATCACAGACAAAGGAAAGGGTTTTTAATCTTGGTTCTTCCGGCACAAACTTGGAATAGTAAGAAGAAAAGGTCAAGAGAAGATGAATCAGAGAACCCAGAAAGAGCTTTTGCTTTTATGGATTCCGGAAAAAACTGAACTATTAATTCCAATTACAACACAAAAATCTGAAACCCCCTAGACTCAGTCAACACGTAAAGAAGTGGACCTCACTTCTTAGTGTGGATCTCAATTAGAGGTGGCAATTGGGCGGGTTCGGGTCGGATTGATATGGGGTATTAACGGCTTAGCACTCAATCCAAATCTGCCCGTTTAATAAACGGGTTAAAATAATGAAACCCGCAACCAACTCGACTTAACCCGTTTGACCCGTTTAATTTTTTAAATTTATTTTTATTTATTTTTAAATACTTCATATAATGTCTTGCATAATAAACTTGATTACAAGTTGCAATGATATTGTAATTTAATACTTTTTTTTCTTTATAATCTTATCTAATCTCATGTAAACAATAATAATGCAATATATCATATAATATTCTACTTTACGTTTCTAATGCTCCAGCCTCTAGTAATTGAGCTCTATCATATAAGAGAGGAAAGGGAGAAAAAAAATAGGAAAGAAAATATCCTATCTCTTACATTATGGATTATGGATATGTGTATATATATATATAGTTGGTATATATTTTGTAGGTATAAGTAAAACGTATAGTATAATAACCCGGGTTAGAGGGGCTAACCCCGTGATCCGTTTATTTACGGGTTGCAAATCCTCAATCCAAACCCGACCAGCGGGCTGAAAACTTAAATCCAAACCCGATAAAACCCGGGTGAGTTCGGGCGGGTTGACGGGTCGGGTTGAAAATTACCGGCTCTAATCCCAATACGTTCCAAATCCAATGGCAAAGCCGACAAAGGATAATCTAAAACTACTTCACATAAAAAATTCTAATCAAAGAAACTCCATTCCTTCCCATCATCCCAAATCGCAATAGAGAGTAAGATTCCTTGCAACTTAAGAAAACCATAGAGAGAGAAGAGGTGATGAATTAGACCAATGAAAAATTAATCTTCCATGATCTCTACTTCCTCTAAATTTGAAAATCAAAACACCCCAATTCAACTTAACATCAGAAAATTGACCCCAGAAATAAAATAAAAAAAAACAATTAAATTTTGTATTGTTCTAAATTTTACGAATAAAACGAAAAAATAAAAATAAAAATAAAACCAGGAAGCAATACCTGAACGTTCTTAGCTAGATCATAAGGACCATCACCAGAAGGAACCTTGTGAATAACATGAAAAGCTTCCTTTTTCTCTCCTTTCCTCTTACCCATTCTCCTGCTCACTTGCATTCTCTCTCTCTTTCTCTAGAACTCTTCCACTCTCTCTCTCTCTCTCTCTAGAACACGCGCACACACCAACCCTTTTCTCTCACGTGAGCGCGTTCGTTTTGTTACAGAGAAGAATCGAGATTGGTGATTCAAGAACAGAGCTTCTTCTTCTTCTTATATGCGATTGAGGAAGAACTGAACGTGGACGGGTTATCACTTATCCGCTTACATTCGAATTATTAACACAAGGTGGCCGGTTTCTTGATAAGGAAAGACTAAGGTGCTTCTCAGGTAGACTTTTACCATGGTCTATACACTACATGACTGGTCAAAAGGAAAGACTGGGCCCCCACCTTATCACGGAACAAATTTATTTTATTTTCTTTATCCGTCTGATGGATTTTGGTCAGTATACGTGTATTTGGAAATGTAGCATAGTGTAGAAGTGTATAGCGGGCGAACCTGGTCATGATAACAGAGTAATGATACATGCAATGGCATTTTGCGTAATTATAATGAATTTGGGCTGATCATACGAAGAAAAGAGGATTGGATTGTGTGAATCTGGACATGTTTTATGCAATTGATTAGGAGAAAGAGAGGAAGTTGATGATGGGTTTAGAGTAATAAAAAAAAAAGGACCTCACTTTGTTGTGGGTTCCCATAGGGTGAACGGGCAACAAACCTAACTTTTTTTTTTTTTTTTTTAATTTTTTTATTTATTTTATGTACACTGACTCGAACTTACGTTTTCTCGCCGACATACCAATGATACATAGAGTAATAAAAAAGGACTTTAATTTGATAGGTTTCGAGAGGATGAACCGATTGACTTGGACTTGAACTTGCATTTTCACACGGATATCCCAATGGTACTTATATTTGAGTAATAAGAAAGGACCACAATTTGATGCATCTCTATTTTTTTTTTTTTTTTGAAAAAAACTCTCTATGGGCAGCAAAAGGTTTTTTTTTTTTTTTTTTTGGTAATGAAGTAAATTTTATATATTGCGCAAAGATGGAACACTCATACAGTATTGTTGAATGGCATCTCTAATCAACAATGGTGGATTGGAAAGCCAACAACAAGAAACCTTATTATTTATACAGCAATTAACTATACTATCAACAGCATTATTACCCTCCCTAAAAGTAAAAGAAGTAGAAAAGTCCTCAAACTTAGCTAATTGAACCCAGCAGTCAAGGATGATGTTAAAAATGCTCCAAGGTGCCGCAAGGTTGTGGTTATTGAGGAACTGGACAATGAGGTTGCAATCACTTCCAATAATGATCTTAGTGAAATTCCGGTTAAGAGCCATGATCAGGCATTCCCTCGCCGCAAGAGCTTTCGCAGTCAAACTAGAAGAAATTTCTAAGAAATCCAAGTAGAAGATTTGCACAGAGAAGACGAGCGCAAAGAAGGTTCAGATTGAAGGTCAACACATAACTTTTGAACAAGAGAGATTACCTGGCTAGGAGAAGAACTCAGAAGCATCAACAGAGCTCGAACCACAATGATTAAAGAGTGCTTGCATCCAAAGTTTTGAAGTCATATGGGGGTGCAAGGATGTATGAAATGAAAAACTCGAACCGAACCAAACACCCCTGCTGTGATTGCATCGAAGAAAAGGTGCTCTTGTGTTTTAGGGGGCTGGAAATGCTTGTTGCGCTCCCAAGAGCTTATTAGCAGGGTTTGGTCTGGCAGATTGGCTCGAGTCGCAATATCAAACTGGATAACCATGCCTGGATACGGACTGACAATGTGTTTCCTCCTTCCATTAGCAATCACCTTGATGGTAACCCTCCTCGCGTCGTCGTCCGTGATATTGTTGATCCGATTACTAACAACTGGGAATTCCAATCTGATTTTTCATGTGTGGCCCTCCGAGATTGCACTCGAGATTCTCGATTTGCCCCCGCCCATTGATTTGGAGAATGATAAGATGATGTGGGACTTGTCTTCTAAAGGAAACTTCTTGGTCAAATCCGCTTATAGGCTTGCGCTTAAGCTTCATGATACAAACCTGGCAAGCCAAGATCCGATTTGGAATAAAATTTGGCACCTCAACTGCCCTGAGAAATTAAAATTCCTATTTTGGAAAATCTGTCTGGACAAAATACCCACAAAAGGATCTTCTGGTCAGAATGGGAATGCAACTAGATCCATCTTGTGCTTTGTGTCGGCTATCCACTTATTTCAACAATGCCCCTGATCTAGAGGCATTTGGTTTGGCTTGCCTCAAGCCATCAGAGTTCCTAACAACCCTCTCCCCATGCGTGAATGGCTATCCTTTCTTTTGACCCAATCTACCGCCTGTATACGTCTTGATGGCACTGCTGAATTGATTGCCTTCACTCTTTGGGGCATCTGGGAAGCCAGAAACAATCTAATCTTCAACAAGGATACACCACACCACCACTATTACATACAACGCATACTACTTAATTGGCAGTTTTACTTCTAGACTGTTATAACTTATTCAGAGAATTCGATTAGATATTACCTTTTTCATCTTATTAAATCTGTAATAGAAATAATATTACTTCAAAATCAGTTGAGGTTGGGTTGAGGCGCGGATCAGGTCGCTCTCTTTAAGACGTGTCGCGCCTCTGCAGGGACTTTCCGAAACAAGCAGAAGATGCACGACGCCCCCAGGATGCAGGGACTTTCTAAAGCAGGCAGAAAATGCACGACGCCCCTAAGATACAACAGCCCACTCAACGTTTACTTCCTCTTACTGTTTTGTACTAACAGGAGGAACGAACCCAAATCAAGAGATAGAAGAGAAGACTAAGTCAAACAAACTAATGTGCGTTTGTCCAAAAAGATAGAACCACGCCCGACCCGTGCCAACCGACCGACCGACCGCGCGTGTGTGTGTGCGTGACGCAGGAGCACGTTAAGGTTTTCCGGAGCTCTCGTCCGAAATTACCTTAGTGGGTCACTTGGCCTCACGCGCGCGAGCCATCCTTGTTCTCCTTCACAAGCTTACAAGGCTTGTGGAATGAGAGGGTCTATATACCACTCTTCTAAACTTTCAAGTTCCAATGTGGGACTTAGGAGATGCATACGTAGCCCAAAACCAACGTTCAACACTTGTTGACAACAAAAAATTGGATTTTAATTCAAATAACCCAATAGACCTTGGCGGTTAATCCGGATAATCCTTTACAGGAAAAAACATTGGTGTAATGGCTCTGTCCTCCTCATGGATGGCTGGCTGGTGCTGCTGCAATCTTGCGCAACCACTGGAGGCTTCGTAGCTGCTAAAGGGATACTTACACCATGCCAAGGTGATTCAAGCGGAAACAAGAGCAATGGTTATTGGTATTTGTTTGGCTGTGGAGCTGGGCTACTCTAAACAATGGGTTGAAGGTGACAATAAAACATTTATCAATTGGCTTGAGGACCCCCTCTCCTCCCCCCAGTGGCAACTCAAAGGGCTAGTCCGGCAGGCACAGAATCTCCTTTCACAGTGCACTCATGTGCGAATTTCACACATCTATCGTTAATCAAATGCGGCAGCTGATTTGGTGGCAAATGAAACAATTGATGCCCACTCTTCTCTTTCGTGGTTTGGTCAGCCACTTGATTTTCTTTAAAACACTATTAGGGGACCTGCCAAATATGGATCGGATCATGATCCAGATCCGGTCCGAATATGATTAGATAAGTCCGGATTCGGTATAGGATTCATGATCCGAGATCCAATTAAAAACGATCCGATCTGATCCGAAATATAATTGAATTGAACTTGGATGTACGGTGATCCGATCCGATTATATATATATATATATATCTCCAAATCATTAGACATTTGTTATTATCTCCAAACCAATTTTAAATATAATATTAATTAATTATTTAAATATTTAAATCCTAAAGATCAAAAAGATACATACAGATTATCGGATCGGATTCGAATATTCGGATTTCACTATCGGATCGAATTCGAATCATCTATTTCATAATCCATCGGATTTCGAATCTCACTATCAGATCGGATTTAGATCAGTTCCGATCTGATCTGAATCGGAACTTGGCTTTATATGACAAACTAATAAATTTAAATTCTTAAACAATTTCCTCTCCTTTCTTCTAAAGAACTTCATATATTAGCGTTCAATAGTTTTTTTTTTAACCCATGATTAAATTGTTACTGGGTTGAAATATTATACAATTTTCTCATTCAAAGATCTGGTAAGTCATATCAACGGTCTAGATTGGCCTCATCCTTGCATAGGCTGATTAAAAAAAGTCATTCCTACCTAAAATTAAAAAAAGTCAAGTTAGCTGCATAAGTCAAGTTGATAATAAAGCCTATCTCTCCGTGGATATTGGATAACTGAACCTAAAGGGATTGGCATGTTCCGTTGGTGACTTGAAAAAAAAGAAAAAAAAAGGTTTGCCAACCAAAAAAAAAGTTTGAATTTTTTCAAAAATGCCTTAAATAATTAAAAACATGATAAAATAAATTGAAAAATAATAAAACTCAGATAATAATAATAATATAATAAATTGTGGTTCTTTTTTTATTACTCAAATATATGTACCATTGGAAAGTCCGCGTGAAAATGCAAGTTCGAGTCTGAGTAAATCGGTTCATCCTCTCCCAATCTATACTAAATTGTGAGGTCCTTTTTTATTATTCAAATATAGTACCATTGGGATGTCCGCGTGAAAATGCAAGTTCAAATTTGAGTCAATCGGTTCATCCTCTCGAAACTTGACATCAAATTGAAGCCCTTTTTCATTTTGTTTTTTATTTTTTTTGTGAAAGTCCTTTTTTATTAATCTATGTACCATTGGCATGTCAGCGTGAATACGTCAGTTCGAGTTCGAGTACTTGAAAAAATAAGTTAGGTCTGTTGCCAGTTCATCCTCTGGAAACCTACACCAAATTGAGGTGTTTTTTTTTTTTAATTACTCCAAACCCAATATCAATTTGCTCTTTTCTTTTAATCAATTGCATAAAACATGTCCACGTTCACACAATCCATCCTCTTTTCTTCGTATGATCAGCCCAAATTCATTATAGTTGCGCAAAATGCCATTGTATGTTTCGTTACTCTATTATCATGTCCAGGTTCGTTCGCTATACACTTGTACACTAAGCTACATATACAAATACACGTATACTGAGCAACATCCATCAGACGGATTAAAAAAAAAAAAAAAAGAATAGCTCCGTGGTAAGGTGGGGCCCCAGTCTTTCGTTTTGATAAGTTATGTAGTGTCTAGACCATGGTAAAAGTCTACCCTGAGAAACACCTTAGTCTTTCCTATTCAAGAAACCGGCCACCTTGTGTAGCTAGCTACTGATCGACATGTGTGTCGTAAACATATGTGCCTTGGTTTTGTTAATAATTCGAATGTAGGCGGATAACCCGTCCATATTCAGTTCTTCCTCAATTGCATATAAGAAGAAAAAAGAAGAAGAAGAGAAGTTCTGTTCTTGAATCACCAGTCTCGATTCTTCTCTGTAACAAAACAAATGCGCTCACGCGCGAGAAAAGGGTTGGTGCGTGCACGTGTTCTAGAGAGAGAAAGTGGAAGGGTTCTATAGAGAGAGAGAGAGAGAGAGAGAGAGAGAGAGAGAGAGGGAGAATGCAAGGGAGCTGGAGAATGAGTAAGAGGAAAGGAGAGAAAAAGGAAGCTTTTCATGTTATTCACAAGGTTCCTTCTGGTGATGGTCCTTATGATCTAGCTAAGAACGTTCAGGTATTGCTTCTTTATATTTTATTTTTATTTTTTTCGTTTTATTAGTAAAATTTAGAACAATACAAAATTTTAGTTTTTTTTTTTTTTTTTTTCGGGTTCTGGGTTCGATTTTCTGATGTTAAGTTGCATTGGGGTGTTTTGATTTTCGAATTTAGAGGAAGTAGAGATCATGGAAGATTAATTTTTCATTGGTCTAATTCTGGTTTTCTTAAATTGCAAGAAATTTAACTCTCTATTGGGAAGATGGGAATGGAGTTTCTTCGATTATTAAAAAAATTTTATGTGAAGGAAAGTAGTTTTTGGCTTTGCCATTGGATTTGGAACTTGTTGGGATCCGCATCTAAGAATTGGGGTCCAGTTATAATAGTTGTAGTCATATCCTTCATTTTTTGGGCTTTGGCAGATTGGATTGGATTCTTTAGGTGTTGACTTAGTCTCGGGGGGGTTTCAGATTCTTGTGCTGTAATTGGAGTTAGTAGTTCAGTTTTCTCCGGATCCCATAAAAGTAAAAAAGCTCTTTCTGGGTGCTAGATCTGTGGGGGTTAATTAATTAAAAAAAATAATGAAAACACACATATAAAATCAGAAAAATTGACACAGCAATTTTAACGAGGTTCGGTATACACCTACTCTTCGGGACCACATCCAGATGATGAACAATCCACTAACATAAAGAGATTACATACACCAATTGGTCTTACACATATTAAAGACTCCCTCT
>JAUPMG010296319.1:0-31275 GCA_031762675.1 Pachysandra terminalis | reverse complement strand
TAAAGGATTAGAGTTTACATCAATACTCCACAGGGAGTTTAGCTACACATAAAAAGAATGGAACTCATCTTTGGTGTCAAGTATGATCCCATCTTCAATGGTAGTTGTTGTTCCTGCAGTACTTCCTTCTTCTCAAACTTGCTATGAATCCCCAAGAACAAGAATTAAATCTATCTTAAGGCTACTTCCCCTTTTCAAAATGAAATTAGAAGTCCCTATATTTAGATAAAGCAATCCCAAAAGGATTGGATCTCTAATCCTGCAAGATCTCTCTCAAATCTCGGCTTTATTTTCGGACTGCCCAGAATAGCCACCTTGCGACTCGATGTTGACCCAAAAACCATTAGACTGTGAATGTCGCTATTAGAGACAAAGTGGTAGATTTGATTTGTATCTTTCCAACGGGACCAAAATCACCTCAATCAGACTTATATTGAACGAGTTATGGCCCAAATACCGAAATCTACTCTGTTTTTCTAAGCTGGTCTTTGACTTAGTCTTTTGGGTTCACTTAGGATTTCTCCTTGGGATTCCTTCTTGGGCTTCAAGACGTAATTGTCTTGGAAATTGAGCTTTGATCTTCTCCTCTTTAGGACTTTGAAGCTTGATCCAATTGAGGCTTTAATGGACTTGGTTTAAGCCCATATTCTCTCTATTATCACCAACCCTGCAAAACAAGATAAATGCATTAATTTATTCACATAAATACATCTCTATGACTAAAAAACATGAGTAATAAGTCTAAAAGTGCAAGTGTTACACACTTATCAAATATTATATGTTTGTTTGGCCTAACGTTACTCCACGAGGATAGATGACAGTATTGTTTCTTACTTGTCATTCCAAGCTCACACAACCTTTCATGTTGCCGGTTGAGGTGGATTGACGAATTGCGTGTACCTATGCTTTTTTTAGTTTACTGCTTCTTTTAATTCCTAGTTTAGAATTGTTGTAATAGGATTAGTTTTGATGTTAGTTAGTTTGTGGATTTGTAGGCTCTTCTAAAGCCATAGCTTGACTTTTAATATGATATATATTGCTTCCGCATTGATTTTTGGTTCAATGAGACTTAAATACTCGCGTAAGGTTGGTTTGATTGTTGTGTTTGACGTTCCATGATTGGGAACCTGAAGGTCCCGTCTCGTGATTGTTGCCAACTTGCATAGGAATTCGTGCCACTGGATCCTGGGCGTGACAAAATGGTATCAAAGCATCTAGGTTAGATTACCTCGGATGTAGAGGACATAGAGGAGAAAAACTAGGATTCACATAGTTGCAATTGTATGTTTTGTGCATAACATGATTTGTGTGATTACTTGTTATGATTGCTCTAGGTCAGAGAACTAGAGACTCTAAAGTTTGGTGAAACCTAGGAAGGAACATAGAGACATGTAAACCTAGGAATCACATGAGTTGTGGTATGTATAGCATGACTTGTTTGCTGAATTTTGTGAAGGGTTTGATTGTTTCTATGTTGCATGCTTGAACTTATTCTAAGATTGAAATATCATAATCAAGCATAACAGACTGTAGGAGTGAGTAATTTATAAATTTAATATGTTTAATTTCGGGGATGAAATTTCCTGAAAGGGGGAAGACTGTAGAGACCAGGCCGGATCTGGTAAATAAAATAATTAGTAAGAGGCTTATTGGAATTAATGGATACTTTTCTGGTATTAATTATGTGTTTTCTTAAGCTAAATGGAGCATTGGGGAACTTGTTAGTAATAATAGTGTATGAGTTGGAGGTCAATTTGTAAATAATGGATAGCTTGGAGAAGTGTACTTTAATGAATTAAGTTTATTTGGCTGGAAATTGTCTTGGTCGTATGGAGCTTGAATTAGATAGTGAGGCTAGTTTAGTAATTAATTAAAAAGTGTTATGTGCTGGAATTAATGGGTTGGAATTAGGAGTAGTTGTACAAACCTAATTAGAAGAAAAGGATATTTTGGTAACTTAGCATAGATTTGTTCTAGAAGAGTAAGAGTTTATATTAAGTTGCGAGTTAGTTCCTCATCTTATTAGTAAGGTTAGAAGGATTTGAGGTTGATTAGAATAGGATTAGAAGCTTCAAAAAGAGAAGGACTAGGGGGTTATGCACAGTAGAATTTAAGGGAAGAGAGAGAGCGAGTTAGGGTTTTGTAGTTTTGGAGAAAAAAGAAGAGAAAGAGAGAGATCTAAGAAGAGAGAGAGAGAGAGAGAGAGAGAGAGAGAGAGAGAGAGAAGAAAATGAGGCTGCGGCTGGATCTAGAAGTTGTAGACGAAGAAGATGAGGCGAAGAGAGGTAGAATACATCGAACATCGGATCAAGCGTACGATGTAAGTTGCATTTCCTGTATAGTTCTCTTGGGATTTTGTGGTCAGTTATATGTGGTTACATGTTTTGCATCCTTTCTATGATCTCCAGGATTTTGATTTCCATTGTAAGATGATTTCCATGTTAGTATATGTGTTTGATAATACTTGGTAGTTCTAATATGATTGATTTCCAGATTTTATGAGCATATGTGAATTGAACCATGTTAGACATGATTATAACGTTAATAAATTGTTTGAATATGATTTGTTTAGTGTATTATTGTTGTCATGATGCATACTGACCTCTATGGCTTTCGTGAATTGAATTGGACACCAAAAATAGGGTTTTATGAACCCAGAAAAATACCCAAGATTGTGACCCATCGGTACACCGGAGGAGCTGCTGACAGGGAGCACCAAAACACATATGGCCCCATTGGTAGGCACCGCTACACCGGTGAGCCTACTGACAGGAACCACTTTTTAGTTATGTTTTTCCTACAGGTAGGCACCGATACACTAGTGATCCTGCCGATGAACATCCTAGCCTATTTTCTATGGGCATTGGTTGAGGGGTTGGACCATTGGACTTGGGGTTGTGACTCCACACCTAATATGACGATTGTGACATGGATTTAGGCATTGAATGACAACATTGGACCCTATTAAGATATGGTACATTGTGCATACTATAATTGAGATTGATTGTGCATGCATGCTACGGAAAGGATTCCCGTGATGCCTTCCTAAGGATTATTCGTGTGTATGGGCTCACGGATAGCTTTCGAAGGGTGTTATCACCAGAGATCTTACTGTTTGTGGGAAAGGGTACTTGTGATGGTGTTTCAAGGATTAGTCGTGTGTATAGGGGCATGGAAAGCTTCCAAAGGATATTATCACCAATAATCCTACTGAATCATTTGATAGCTTGTTCGGTCAATCAGGCAATGACGCATTGAGACGGGGATTCTTTGTTGGGTGTAACCATCCCTAGGTGTATATTCCCTAAAAGTTAATTCTTTTTTTAGGGTAATCATCCCTAGGTGTATACTCCCTAAAAGGTAATTCTTTGTTCGGGTAACCGTCCTTAGGTATAGATTCCCAAAAAGTTTAGGGATAACATTCCTCGGTGTAGATTCCCAGAAAGGTTAGGGGTGACCATCTTTGGGTGTAAATTCCCAAAAAGTTTAGGGGTGACCATCTTTGGGTGTAAATTCCCAAAAAGGTTTTGGAAACAGCTACGGGGATTGAGCTTGGGAAGGTTGAAAGTCCGATGAAGCCACGCTTTACACGTGGGATATTTGAATTGTTGAGGCATATTGATCATAAGGTCGTGGATCGGGATGTTGGTGGAGTTTTTCGGTGGAACCATTTGATCACCTGGAAGTGCATTAGTTGCATTCATATCATGTGTATTGCATCATTTGTATTGAGCATTTTGTGTGTTTGCATTCATTCATCTCATCTTTTACTGTGATTGTTATCTCGTAATGCCCTTGTTGTTTTTGATTGAATGTATGTATATATGTGACATGGTAGAATTCTTTCATATAGTTATTGACTTGTTGGTATTGTGGAGTGATGGTTATTGACTTGTTAGCATTATATAGTTATTTTCTTGTTGGAATTGTAGAGTTGATGGTTATTAACTTGTTGGCATTATATAGTTATTGACTTGTTGGCATTATGGAGTTGATGGTTATTGACTTGTTAGCATTGTATAGTTATTGACTTGTTGGCATTGTGGAGTTTATGGTTATGGACTTGTTCGCACTATTTGGTTCTTGACTCATTGGCAGTATGGAGTTTATAGTTATTGACTTATTTATACTGTGGAGTTCATGAGGATTGTTTTTGTTTGCTGATTTTCAAATATATGGCTATGATAATGCTATGGTTATGAGGCTAAGAGTTGGAAGAATATAATGTTGTATGAATTGTCTACATCCCATGTTGCTCCATGATACTATTTTGTTCTGATATGATGGCATGTGATGGTATTCTCCATGATATAAATATGATATTATATGTTTGTTTGGGCTAACGTTATTCCACGAGGATTGGATGACAGGATTGTTTCTTACTGGGCATTCCAAGTTCACGCAACTTTTCATATTGCAGGATGAGGTTGATTGATGAATTGCGTGGTCCGATGCTGTTTTAGTTTATTGCTGCTTTTAATTCCTACTTTAAAATTGAGGTAATAGGGTTAGTTTTAGTGTTAGTTAATTTGTGGATTTGTAGGCTCTTCTGAAGCAATGGCTTGACTTTGAATATGATATATATTGCTTCCGCATTCTGATTTTTTGTTACATGAGACTTAAATACTTATGTAAGGTTGGGTTGATTGTTGTGTTCCACGTTCCATGGTTTGGAATCCGAAGGTCTTGTCTTGTGATCCGTGCCAACCAGAAGAGGGATTCGTGCCACTAGATCCGAGGCATGACAGCATGATGTTAGAGCATCTAGATTAGATTACCTAGGATGTAGAGAATATAGAGGAGAAAAACTAGGATTCACATTGTTGCAATTGTATGTTTTTTGCATAACATGATTTGTGTGATTACTTGTTATGATTGTGCTAAGTTTGGGATCTAGAGACTCAAGTTTGGTGAAACCTAGGAAAAAAAATATAGACATGTAAACCTAGGAATCACATGACTTTTTGGTATGTATAACATGACTTATTTGCTTAATTTTGTGAAGGATTTGATTTTTTCTATGTTGTATGCTTGAACTTATACTAAGATTGAAACATCATAATCAAGCATAATTGACTGTAGGATTGCGTACTTCAGAAATTTAACATGTTTAATTTTGGGGATTAAATTTGCTAAAGGGGGGAAGACTGTAGAGACCTGGCTGGATCTGGAAAATAAAATAATTAGTAAGAGGTTTATTGGAATTAATGGATAATTTTCTGGTACTAATTACGCGATTTCTTAAGTTAAGCATTGGGGGACTTATTAGTAATAATATTGTAATGGATAGCTTGGGGAAGTGTATTTTAATTAATTAAGTTCATTTAGCTGGAAATTGTCTTGGTCGTATGGAGCTTGAATTAGATAGTGAGGCAAGTTTAGTAATTAATTAAAAAGTGTTATGGGCTGGAATTAATGGCCTGGGATTAGGAGTAGTCGTACGAACCTAATTAGAAGCAAAGGATATTTTGGTAACTTAGCACAGATTTTGTGATGACCCGATTCCAGGGTATACCCCTCAAGGGTCACCTCTAGAATCCGGTGACGCAACTCTCATCCCCTCCACAGGAAGTGGCAAACAAGTGAATAACAAGAGAAAAATCTAAATAATATTTAAATTCTAGTTATGTCTTACCAGGATTATTACTAACCAATTACAATGCTGAAGCTTCTACCCAAGCCCGCTAGTAATCTATCAGAGTAAACAGCACAACCTGAAAAACATTTATCAACGAGTGTGAGCTATAAAGCTCGCAAGTAAACTAAAAATAACCGGGTATTTACTCAGAAACACAATCCAGTAAATAGATATGGAATACCTTATAGGTGAATTATGATATTTCATAATAGTTCTAGACATCTATGTCTTTATGTTCTCAACCTTCACGTAATCCAATTTATGATGATGATTCAGTTCACTATTTGCATTCATGCAATTCAGTTCATAATTTTATTATGAGTCATTATCTGTATGTAAACAATTCATTTTCCCACATTTACATGATTCTGCCCGCAGTATATACACAACTCTACTGCATCATTGTACGGTTAACTTCTATAAAATTTTATTCATAAATCGTTTATTATTCAACACTGATCATCTAAACAGTTCTAGTCTTTTTACCAGATTAATCACGGTCTTAATCACCATTGAGTGTTACAACTTCCTCTACATAATTTAGATCTAAAGATCTAAAGGACACACTACTAGTCATATTCACTAAGTGATTTATGAGAAGCTTTTACTATGGTACTAAACATTCAACTAATTATGTACTTAGCCTGCACATGATTCCACTCGAGTTACTACTATAAATTGTAGTTCAAATTCACATAATACGTTCTTCTATCTATGTAATATTGTCTACAGTGTTTACGTGAATCTAACCTTATCAATTACATTACTCAGTTCTTTCCTCGGTTTGTTCTCACCTAGCACCCATATAATCTGTTGCTTCACATATTCCAAGTTCTACACATAACAACTATCATTCACTACCTTTAACATTCACTATGTATCATAACAATCACACACATCACTACAATCAGCACACTATGTAGTTCTCTCATCCATATTCACTGAGTTTGGTAACATGCATGCTGGTCCATTCACATCTACATATTCTATATGATGCACTATGCTCCATGACTATTCATAATGGAGTCAAGTTTCCCTATCTACAATTCACAATTCAATCACAATCACATGATATACATGCTATTATACTGTGGCCACTGTATGTTCACGCCTGATCCCTAATGCTACTACCATGCTACTCCTGAATCCAACCAATAGTCTGGGTACTCCATGGCTCCCTCGGAACACATGGATAGACAATAGTTTCTACGTGTACATCGCAGTTTTAGGGACTTTCAACCTATGAGAAGTCAATTCCCACATTTATTTTTATCAAGGGAACACATCCATATGCGAGGATAGTTCCAATATCATCTACAGTAACCCCCCTCCGTGAAACATCACAACCCACAGCTATAAGTAGATAAACAATAAAATAAATCTTTGGGCATCTTGGACAACTCTAGTCCTCACCCTAGACTTGCCTCTCAAGGCCATCAAATAAACATTCAGGCATGTTGGACACCTCTGGTCCTCACCCTCACATTTCCTCTCAGGGCTATCAATTAAACATTCGGGCATGGTCGACATCTTTGGTCCTCACCCTCATAAGGCCTCTCAGGGCAATCATTTCATTCATTTAACCACGTGTAACTCATTCTAGAGTTCATTTTCACATGGTCATCCAGATCGTGAAGGCAATATGCAATACCGTTGGTTATTCCAATTTGACTAAATTAAACTAAATGCAACAAATAGAAAACAAGCCATTACAAAAGCATCTACAACCAATCAGATCATCATAAATCATGGATCTGCACTTCCATGTCCAATGCATTCTAGCGACACTCACAAGTCCCCATACTCATACATCATGCTCATAATTGTCAGCAGAAATCACAATTCTCATTCTATGCTTATTCATAAATAAAATAAATAAACACAACCATGCATTTTCAAGGACTTACATCATCTGCCTTGACATCACAATACTATGTCTAATGTCTATCATCAAGTATAAACGTCAAACACATTCATTTAAAAATTTTCTCATCACTATGGATACTATACGTCACCATACTAGTGATCCCAAATAGCTAAGGTTATTACTTACCTTGCTTCCCATTCCCATACGTTATGTTTATTCATAAGCATGCACACTCTTTCATCTTTTACTATATACCACATATATCTATGTAATATTCATAACTGTACTCAAATGTTACTTGTTTTATTACAAGTGTCATGCACATCTTACTTATGTGTGTGAATTATCTCACTAACGGGTTAGGCCTCGGCCTTATATCTTATCACTGTACTTTTACTTATACAAGAGTTATGAACATCTTTCATCTCATTAATTTGATTTTCCTCATCACATTATGTTAAGGCTTCACCTTCTAAGTCAATTGACACAATAGGTATTACTAGGGTCCTTACATGCACAAGCCCCCCATTCTATTATGCAAGTCCAAGTAGGTCTCTATGAATCTCAAACCTCACTAATTGATCTTACAATAGTCTCAATGAATCTATACAATCCCCAGGGTTCTATATAAACCCCAGTACAACTTACATGTCCCCCACTCTGCCAGGTGGTCCTATGAAGTGGTGGTGGCATTCAAGTAGTAGCCACTCACACTCAAACTCCAAACAACTACCTTACACATCCTCTAGTACTCTTTCACAAAGCACAAACTATAACTCTCATGGTAGGTCTAGTCGGCAACCTAGTTGGTAGGCTGGTCCCTCCCGGTCTCCCAAACACTCACTAGGCACATCACTCTTTGGTGGGCTCATCATTGGAAGTGGTCCACCTTAGTGCCCCAAAGTTCTCCTAAAAAATCCCTCAAACACGTCCAGCGGTCAGTGGGTTTGTCCTTGGACCAACACCCACAAACGGTCTCATCAATGGCCTCGTCAGTGGATCGATGGGATCCGTCGACGGCCACAATCTAAACAGGAAGGGCCCTATCGGTGGGTTTGTCGGTGGACCGACCACCCACCGATGGCCTCAATACCACACAGGCACGTCCCTGTTGGTGGGTTCATCGGCGCACTGACCACCTAACAACATACGGTGATTTTTGGGTTTTACCCAAATCTCTCAAACTCCGTTCTAGGTCATTCTAATCCTCCAAATGGGTTCTAAAACACCCTAATATCAATCTAAAACACATTTCTACCCATTCTAAACAATTTATGCATCAAATCAATGTAAGTTTATGCTAGGTTAAGTTCTTGAACCCTAGTTTAGGTTTTTAGCCTAAATCTCAGATTTCCATGACAATGCTATGCATGATGCTTAATTCAACATGTTATTCATTCATTCCTATAACAATTAATGCTAAGAAAATATACATACAACTGGTATTTGGGTTTTTGCCCAAATACCCAAGGAATTAGAAGTTTTCTAGCCCCGTGTTCGTCGTAGCCACGATTCCTCGTACTCGATCTTCCGATGTCACGTTCCCCATCGATTGCTGATGCTCCAAGTTTCCTTCCTTGCCTTTGATGGTGAAGATCCACCATCCAACCTCTAGGGTTTCCCATCTCCTCATTCTCTCTCTCCAATTCTCAAAACAAAAGGGTCGTATTTATAGGCTCACGGTAAGTTAGGGACCTGTTGATTCTGCCAAAATAAGTTTTCACTTTATTGGTTATTTTAACCAACTCTCAAAGTGTTACAACTCAATTTTAACTTTGGAGCTTACACATACAATGTGCTACACTCTCCTAGGCAAATTTCACTGGTTTGACCTTGTTCATTAAATAAATGACCAAATTACCCTTGTTATAAATTTTTGAAATTTTGGGTCCTTACAGATTTGTTCTAGAAGAGAATAAGAGTTTATATTAAGTTGGGAATTAGATCCTTATCTAATTAGTAAGGTTAGAAGGATTTGAGATTGGTTAGAATAGGATTAGAAGCTTTAAAAAGAGATGGACTAAGGGGAGGTCATGCACAGTAAATTTAAGGGAAGAGAGGGAGAGAGAGAGAGAGAGAGTTAGGGTTTTGTAGCTGTTGAGAGAAAAGAATAGAATGAGAGAGAGAGAGAGAGAGAGAGAGAGAGAGAGAGAGAGAGAAGAAGAAGAAGAAGAAGAAGAAGAAGAAGAAGAAACAGAAAAAGAGGCTACAACTGGATCTAGAAGTTAGAGAATAAGAAGAGGTGAAGAGAGCTAGAATCATAGCGCATCGAACATCGAATCAAGCATAGGATGTAGTTGCATTTCTTGTATAGTTCTCTTGGGTTTTCGTGGTCATTTATATGTGGTTACATGTTTTGCATGCTTTCTACAATCTCCAGGAGTTCGATTTCCATTGTAAGATGATTTCCATGTTAGTATATGTGTTTGATCATACTTGGTAGTTCTAATATGATTGATATTATTGATATCTAGATTTTATGAGCATATGTTAATTGAACCATGTTATCCTTGATTATAATGTAAATAAATTATTTGGATATGATTTGCTTAGTGTATTATTGTTATCTTGATGCATATTGACCTCTATGGATTTTGTGAATTGAATTGGACACCAAAAATAT
Organism: Pachysandra terminalis; assembly: GCA_031762675.1. Taxonomy (NCBI): domain Eukaryota; kingdom Viridiplantae; phylum Streptophyta; class Magnoliopsida; order Buxales; family Buxaceae; genus Pachysandra; species Pachysandra terminalis. Next base: position 21,147 of record JAUPMG010296319.1, on the reverse strand, counting down.
GCTTTTACTAACCTAGAAAATACCCAGGACTATGACCCATCGGCACCCAACAATACACCGGTGGAGCTACCGACAGGGAGCACCAAAACACAGATGGTCCGAACGGTAGGCACCGGTACACCGGTGAGCCTACCGACAGGGACCACTTTTTAGTTATGTTTTTTCCACCAGTAGGCATGTACACTGGTGAGCTGACCGATGAACACCCTAGTCTTTTTTATGTGGGCCTTAGCTGAGGGATTAGACCATTTCACTTGCGGTTGTGACCCCACACCTAATATGATGATTGTGACATTTATTTGGACATTGAATGGCATGATTGGACCGTCTTAAGATATGATACATTGTGCACAATATAATTGAGATTGATTGTGCATGTATGCCATAGAAAGGATTCTCGTGATGGCTTGCTAAGAATTATTCGTGTGTTTGGGAGTACGGATAGCTTCCGAAGGGTGTTATCACCGGAGATCAAACTATTTGTTGGAAAGGATACTTGTGATGATGTTCCAAGGATTATTCGTGTATACGGGCGCATGGGTAGCTTTCGAAGGATATTATCACTGGCAATCCTATTGGTTCGTTTGATAGGTCGTATGGTCAACCGAGTAGTGACAAATTGAAACGTGGATTCTTTGTTAGGGTTAACCATCCTTGGGTGTATATTCCCTAAAAGGTAATTCTTTATTGGGGTTAATCATCCCTGGGTGTCCCTAAAAGGTAATTCTTTATGGGGGCAACCGTCTTTGGGTGTAGATTCCCAAAAGGTTAGGGGTAACTGTCATTGGGTGTAGATTCCCAGAAAGGTTAGGGGTGACTATCATTGGGTGTAAATTCTCATAAAGGTTTTTGAAACAACTACGGGGATTGAGCCCGGGTAGGTTGAAAGTCCTACAAGACCACGTTGTACATGTGGGATATTTGAATTGTGGAGACATATTGACCGTAAGGTCGTGAACCGGGGTGTTGGTAGAGTTTGTAGGTGGAACCGGATGATCTCCGAGAAGTGCATTAGTTGTATTCATATCATGTGCATTGCATCATTTTTATTGACCATTTTGTGTGTTTGCATTCATTCATCTCATCTTTTGCTGTGATTGTTATCTTGTAATACCGTTGGTGTTTTTCATTGAGTGTATGTATATATCTGACACGGTAGGATTCTTTCATATAGTTATTGACTTGTTGGCATTGTGGAGTGATGGTTATTGACTTGTTGGCATTATATAGTTATTGATTTGTTGGCATTGTGGAGTTGATGGTTATTGACTTGTCGGCATTCTATAGTTATTGACTTGTTGGCATTGTGGAGTTTATGGTTATTGACTCATTGGCATTGTATAGTTTTTGACTTGTTGGCAATGTAGATTTTATGGTTATGGACTTGTTGGCATTGTACGGTTATTCACATATTGTCATTATGGAGTTTATAGTTATTGACTTGTTTATATTATCGAGTTCTTGATGACTGTTTTTGCTTGTTGATTCTAAAATATATGGCTATAATAATGCTATGGTTATGATGCTAGGAGTTGTTTCAATATAGTGTTGTATGAATTGTCTACATTCCATGTTATTATGTGATACTATTATGTTCTGATAAGATGGCATGTGATTGTATTCTCTATGATGTAAATATGATACTATAAGTTTGTTTGGACTAACGTTATTCCACGAGGATGTATGACATGATTGTTTCTTACTAGGCATTCCAAGCTCACACAACTTTTCATGTTGCTGGTTGAGGTGGATTGATGAATTGTGTGGATCAATGCTGTTTTAGTTTTTTGCAGCTTTTAATTCCTAGTTTAGAATTGATGTAATAGGGTTAGTTTTGATGTTAGTTAATTTGCAGATTTGTAGGCTCTTTTGAAGCCATATCTTGACTTTGAATATGATATATATTGCTTCCGCATTCTGATTTTAGGTACATGAGACTTAAATACTCGTATAAGCCTTGTTTGATTGTTGTGTTACGTGTTCCATGGTTGGGAACCAGCAAGGTATCGTCTCGTTATCCGTGTCAACCCGCATAGGGATTCATGCTGCTGGTAGCTTTTTGAAGAGAGTTAACTGTATTTAGAATTCCTAACCACAGTTTCTGATGGTGATTAAGATAGTCACTTGGGGTACTACGCATCATGTACCCCCAATCTCTTAGGTGGACCAATCACTAGTTGTTTGGATAATTACAGGTTTGCCACTGAGAAACCGTGACACGGCCTATACCCTAATACAGCCAAGTGTTAGCAAGCCTCACGACCCCTCGATATGGGCATTAGCGATCAGTAAATGTAAGTGGTAATGAAAGCTGTTTAGCCTTGGCATCGTCGAGACTGTCTAGTCATGGCGCCATTGAGGCTACTAGTCTTAGTACTTTCGAGGTCCTCGAAACTTAGTACTTTCAAGACTATGTGACCTTCTACATCGTCGAGGTTCCCTCTAGACGGAGGTAGTATTTCCTAGAACGTCACCGAGCATCGCTCTAGATGAAGGATAGTATCGCCTACGACGTCATCGAGCATCGCTCTAGACGGAGGGTAGTATCGCCTTCAACGTCGTCGAGCATCGCTCAAGACGAAGGTAGCATCGCCTTCAACGCCGTTGAGCATCGCTCTAGACGGAGGCAGTATCGCCTTCAACGTCATCAAGCATTGCTCTAGACAGAGGTAGTATCGCCTTCAACGTCATCGAGCATCGCTCTAAACAGAGGTATCATCAAATTCTTTCATCATCCAGGGCTGTCATTCCCCTTCGGGTGTAAATTCATATTGATGTGTCGACGTCTTACATCATCCAGGGCTGTCATTCCACTTAGGATGTAAATTCATACCAATGTGTTCACCGAGACGCATCTCTTTGGTAAACGTGAGGCGCACCTCTAAGACTCTCAAGAACCCAAGGGATTGTCCAATCACAGGTGGGCGCCCTCGAGTATGACTTGAGAATATGTCCCAGCACAAGTGGGGCTCTCAAGAACCGGAGGGGTTGTCCCATCACAGGTGGGCGTCCTCGAGTATGACTTGAGAGGTTGTCCCAGCACAAGTGGGGCTCTCAAGAACCGGAGGGGTTGTCCCATCGCAGGTGGGCGACCTCGAGTATGACTTGAGAGGATGTCCCAGCACAAGTGAGGCTCTCAAGAACCGGAGGGGTTGACCCATCGTAGATAGGCGCCCTCGAGTATGACTTGAGAGGATGTCCCAGCACAAGTGGGGTTCTCAAGAACCGGAGGGGTTGTCCCATCGCAGGTGGGAGCCCTCAAGTATGACTTGAGAGGTATTTCTACATCGGCATTCTGCTGTAAAGGGGTCTGGCATCCCACTGTGGAGTACCTGTTGATATCAGCATCATTGTCTATTCATTGTAAGGGTGTTGATCATCCCGTGGTTTATGTAATAAAGGGTCATCACGTAGTGCACTACCTTCTCCCTATATCTCTATCTTGGTCGTATATTTCTTGAACCGGTTCCTCGAACCGACCGGGGTTCTTCCTTAGGAAGTTCCTGCGGGTTATACCCATGAGTATCAGTGGGGATCTTGCTACATGTCGATCATAGTCCTGACAAGTGGCAGTTTGTTATTGGGCTATCTGCCCTTACCATTTTTCATGTCTACACATGTATGGAACAATACAACGATGTCCTATACTATGACTTCATAAACCAATCACAAGCATCATAGAATATTACCTATCTCCATTTTGAACTTATTTACATTCATTTAGCTACTTAGAATCTATTCATGAAGATAATAATAATATGAGAAAGAAAAAAGGCACTTACCCTATCACGCAAAGTTCAAGAAAAATTCTTCAAACCTTCTTATTCTCTTCTTCCTCTACTATTTTTTGCAAACACCAAAACTCCAGGAGATGTAGTGTATACCTTTTTCTCTTTTCCATATCCCTTCTCTGCTACAATAGTCCACACAAACCCTTCAATTCCTTCCCTTAGTCGCACCACCCAACGAACTTGGTTATAGGGTTGTAAACGAGCCGAGCTAGTTCGGCTTGGGCTCAGCTCGCTTGAGCCAAGCTTGAGCCCCATATTTAAGCTCGTGAGCCAAGCCCGAGCCCCAAAAAAAGCTCATTATGTTAACGAGTCTGAGCCAAGCTTAGGTAGGCTTGGCTCGGTCTAATATAATATATATATATATATATATAATATTAAGCATTAAATTCAAAATTAATGGTGGTTGTTGTTTTATATATTAAATACAAAACATTTATTTAAGTTTAGCTTTTTTTTAAATTCAAAATAGTGGCAGACAAAGCATTAAATAAGATTTGTTGTTTTTAAATACAAATTAATGATAGTCTCGTGTATTAAATACATAGCACTTAATTAGCTATTTTTTCTTCAGCCTTTCAAGAGCCGAGCCGAGCTTTCGTGAGCCGAGCCTGAGCCTTGAAAAAAATATCGAGCTTGAGCCGAGGCTGAGCCCAAATTTTTTTAAAGAGCCTGAGTCGAGCCTGAGCCTTGTCCAGATTTTATGAGCCTGAGCCAAGCTGGGCAAAGCTCGGCTCATTTACAGCCTTACATGTTTATTGAGAGAATTCCATAATCGCACAAGACCTTAATTGTAGGAGGGAGAGGAGTCACGTAACTCCCTCTCTAATCACTCCTTAATTCAAAACTCCTGTCAAATATCCAAAAAGCCTAATGTTTTTAGCTACATGGGCCAAACGACCACTCAATCTCTTTGGTCCATGTAGTCCAGACCTCAATCTGCAAACAACGAAGGATAGCGATTGCGAATCTCTGACTCTAGCTCTCATGATGCTTCAGACTCGTCAAGATGATTCGATTGGATCTTCACTAACGGAATAGTCTTCGTTCTCAGCTCTTGTTCTTTCAGGTCCAATATCCGACTAGGTTTCTCCTCGCATGTCACATCCTGACAAAGCTGAAGTTGCATCCAATCAAGTAAATGCAAAGGATTAGGCTCGTACTTCCACAGCATCGATACGTGAAAGACATTATGCATTGCTACTAGCTGCGATAGTAAAGCAACCCGATAAGCTAGGCTCCCAAAATGCTCAAACACCTCAAAAGAGTCCGATAAAATGCAGTGCAAGCTTCCCCTTCTTTCCAGACGTCATCACACCCTTCACAGGTGAAACCTTCAATAAAACATGGTCGCCAACTGCAAACTCAAGGTCTCTCCTTCCCCGGTCTGCACAACTCTTCTACAGACTCTGAGCTGCTCTCAACCTCTCTCTGATCACTTTCACCTTCTTAGTAGTTTCCTAACTTTGGTCCAAGAACACTACTCTCGCCAACCTCAGTCCAACAAATAAGAGATTTGCATAGTCTCTCATACAACGCCTCGAATGGAGCCATACCAATCCTAGACTGATAGCTGTTTTTGTATAAGAACTCTATCGAAGGAAGATGATCGATCGATGCAACTACCTTTGAAATCTAACATACAAGCTCGCAACATATGCTCTAGTATCTGGTTCACTCGCTCAGTCTGCCCATCTATTTATGGATGAAATGATGTGCTAAAGTCAAGCTACATACTCAAAGCTTTCTTTAAGCTTGTCCAAAAATGCGAAGTATAACTAGCATCACGATCTGAAACAATGCTCGCCGAAACTCCATGCAATCTGATGATCTCATGAACGTATAATATAGGAAGCTCATCCAAAGATGTTATGACTCTCACTGGTAAGAAGTGAGCTGACTTAGTCAACTGGTCCACTATTACCCAAATTGAGTCATGACCATCCTTGGACTTGGGCAATCCAACGACGAAATCCATAGTCACATGCTCCCACTTCTACTTGGCAATTGGGTAAAGGCTGAAGCATACCTGCAGTCCTCATGTGCTCCGCCTTGACTTGTTGACACATAAGACATCTAGCAACGAACTAAGCTATGTCTAGAAAACACAGTCTACCTCTGAATTTAATGACATCATCTGAGTGAACTGCCCAATCTGGCTTCGCGTCGTATGCTGCCAACAACTAAAGTCTCTGATCCAATCTTTGTCCGTCCGAACTCAAGTCCAACAAAAGCGGTCTAGCCACAAGACTGAAGAGTATACCACTACTCCTCCTCTCGACTAACCGAACATCCAAAACTCGGAATGCCTCAACCAAAGTCGGCTTCTGCCTCATCAAATAAGCCAACGTACCACAAGGCCTACAATTCAAGGCATCCACAACCACATTCACCTTGGCCGGACGATACTGAATTGTAGATACATAGTCATGCACTAACTGCATCCATCTTCTCTGAAGCATATTCACCTTCTTTTGAGAGAAAAGATATTTCAACCTTTTATGATCCATGGAAAGCTCAAAATCCTCTCCATACAGGTAATGCCTCCGGAGTTTCAAAGCAAAAAACCACAGTAGCCAACACTAACTCATGAGGGAGATAATTTCTCTCATGAGTTTTGAGTTGCTGAGATGCATAGGCCAGAACTTTTCAATTCTACGTCAAAACACACCCCAATCCTTACAATGAAACATCGGTGTAAACCTCCAACTTCTTTCCACTGTTTGGAATAACAAGCATTGGCGCAGAATTCAACCTCTTCTTTAACTTTTCAAATACCATGTCATGAACCAAACTTGGAAATCTCAATGGAGTCCCCAAGTCTAGGTTGTAACTCTCATCCCATATCCAGATGGGAGTGGATAAGCAATACATAACCAACATCATTGATTTAAGAAGGATATTATATAAGATAAAGTATAGAAAAGTAGTATTATTAAGATAATATCCATCACATAATATCCTTCAAACAGACACAGCGAAAAAGAAATAATACTTAGTCTCATTCTTCAAATCAATCTCTATTAACTACTAAAAATCAAAGTAGTGAATTATAGCAAATAAACCCTATTACAAGTTCTACTAACATCACCAAATAAAATCCTAATTAAAGCTACTATATTCAAAACATCCTTGTCCACCATCTTGGTCCTCATGGTCCATGTGTCCATCATCTATGAATCCTGAAATATGTTGTGCTCGAAAGCATAAGCTACACTAGCTTTATAAGTAAACAAGGCTAATAATATTTAAGATTGAAGTAGAAACAATGCCACTCTTCAATGATAATCTATATACACAATAAATGAGTAAATCATGAGTTATATATCAATATGCAAGTAAAACATGTAATATGTGATAAATATATGATGTGTGATCAATATGCAATGAATATGTGAATAATCATGTAATAAAATGCAATGGTTGATTCAGTTATTAATGCATGTTGTGCACCTAGCAAATAAGATCACCACATGTGATTTAAGACAAACAATCTAATATGCAATATTTATGTTGTTAGTTGTGTAGTATTCGTTTCGTGTATGTTCCACATATGATCTCAATCTTACTACCTAAGGATGCCTCACAATGTGAAATTGCATCATCCAATAAATGGATGAAATAGTAGATTATTCTATGTGAACATCATATTTTCTAGGGGCTTCGACCTAGAGGGCACAATCCCCTCACTTATTTAGTCGATTTACTAATAGAATTTCACTCTTATGATTTAGATATTGTGCCTCATAAATATGAACCTTCCCTCACCTATTAACTCTTGATTCAGATATTGTGCCTCACAATGTGAACCTTCCCTCACCTATTATCTTACCACAAGCCTTTTGGGACCCTCATACAAGGCCTATCCCTCACCTTGGGTGAAAACAATAAATTGGTCTATTTGGATGATCAATCCCTCAACACATAATATAAGTCTTCTCTCCTATTATGATTTCCAGATCATAATAATCTCGTGATCACCTTGAAATCCAAAACTATGGATTCATATGCAAAGGGTGTGGCTTTTAGACCAAATCCATGGTCATGAAGCATAATGATGTGCAAGTGAGAATGAAGCATAATGATGTGAAAGTGAGAATGTACTCATTAACTAAGCATACAAATCATGTGTAAAAAGTGCAATATAGCTAACTAACATGTTGGACATTAAAGAAACAACAAATATAAAGCACATCAAAATATCACATGTCCACCAAACATAGCCAAAGGTTCTATAATGAAGTAACTATATAAAATAATTATAATTTAGAAAACATAGCATCAAAATCAGTATAATTAGGTCAAAATAAGCATGCATGTGAAATTTCATAGCAATCAGAACACTTTGGAATTTTTTGGTGTGCCTAGGGTCTCTTATGAGTCCGTTGAGGGTCTCTGGGCTTGGATCGGCGTACCTTCGGTGCGCCGAGATGGATCTCGGTGACAAATACAGGGGCTTAAAAAGTTTATTGTGACACTCGGCGTGTTTTCGGGGCACCGAGTGGGGTCTCGGTGTACCTTCGGCATCCTTTCGGCTCTCCTAGGAGGTCGCCGAGTGGCTTTTGACATCTCATCGGTAATTTGACCTTAACTTTGTGTACACTTATCGGAATTGCTTCAAATATATTTTTTTTGTTATCCTAACGAGTAGGGGAATTCAAAAATATAAATTTGGAGGGTATTTGGAGTTCGGTGTACTGTTCGGCACTCCGAGGAAGCCGCCGAACATCGCGATCTGGGCAGTTTTACCTGATTTTGTCTCCTCTACAACTCTAATCATAAAACATGGTTAAGTAACCCCCCTTAACATTGAATTCCACACAAAACCCAATAAACAAAAATTAATAAACATGACTTAATTCATACATACCATATCCTACCATCAAACTTAGAAAATTTGATACAAAGCTATTAAATACTTCATACACAATGAAAGTAACCTTGTACTCCTATTTAAATCAAAAATAGGGTTAGACCTGAATACTTACCTTGGTTGGAAGGTTGGTGTAGAGAATTACACATCTTCCTCTTCTTCTTCTTCTTCTTCTCCAAGTGATGAATCAACATCCTATAACCTTGTGTTTATATAGGCACTTAGAACTCTAGGATTAAAAACTATAGGAACTCTAATCTCTACCCTTAGATTAGTTAGTTTTAATCTCATCCTTTAGATTAGTTTTCCAGCCAATATGGGTTTCTTTCTATTATTGATTTCTTTCTATTTCTTGTTTAGATTCCTAGCTTTAGTTTACATAGTTGCTATTCTAGTTTATAGAGAATACCTACTAATTGTTACTTTTAAATCTCAGCCATCAATTGGAGATCGAAGGCTTCTACAAGATCTCAGCCATTAATTTATATTTCAGAATCCTAGCTTTATTACTATTATAGTTTGTAGAGAATACTTACTAATTACTTAACTTTGACTTAGTCTTCTATTCTTAGTTAGCTAATTACTATTTACTTCTTTATTTTGAATCCTTTCCAATTAAAGAGTGTTTTTAATTCCTTATATTAAATCTCAGCCATTAATTTATATATTGAGATTCCTACAAGATCCTATCCACATGTTTTAACTTTAGGAGTTATGATTATGTGTGATGTACCTAGTTTCCTATTTGTAAAACCCACTAATCACGAACAGTCAAAAGTCAAACATAGCAATTAATTATTAAATTTTAAATTAACCCCCAATTTTCTATTATTTACATATTAACCCTATTGTTTTTGTTTGGGTTATCACATATCACATCACACTGATCATCCTAAGTGTACTTGACATCCTTCCTCGTCAAACGATTCAATGGAGCCGCAAACTTGGAGAATCCCTCAATGAACCTCCGATAATACCCCGTCAGACCCAAGAAACTCCTGATCACAGGTGCGTTCTTCTGTCGCTCCCAACTCAGAACTGCCTCCACCTTCGCTTGATCCACTAAAATACCCGTCTTAGAAACCACTTGCCCCAAGAATCTGACTTCGTCCATCCAAAAGTCACACTTCCCAAAACTAGCGTACAACTGATGGTCCTGAAGTTTTTACAAAGCAATTCTCAAATGCTTCTCCCTTGACGTAGAATAAATCAGAATATCTTCATCAAAAATAACAACAAACTGATCCAAGTGAGGTCTGAACACTCTATGTATCATATCCATAAACGTTGCCAGTGCGTTCAACAAACCAAATGGTATCACAACGAACTCGTAATGACCATACCCAGTACGAAACGCATTCTTCTGAATATCTCCATCTTTGATCCGTAACTGGTGATACTCCGATCTCAAATCTATCTTGGAACTCCTCTCAACTGATCAAAAAAATCATCGATCCTAGGCAATGGGTACTTATTCTTGATAGTCACCCAATTAAGCTACCTATAATCAATGCACAATCGAAAAGAACCATCATTCTTCTTCACAAATATCATTATTGTTCCCCACGGTGATACATTAGGTCTTATGAATCTCAACTTCAACAAACCATCCAAATGTTCCTTGAACTCTCGCAATTCCGTTGATTTAATTCTATAGGTCACCAAAGAAATAGGAGAAGTGTCAGGCACTAGCTCAATGTAGAATTCTACCTCCCTTAAAGGCAGTAAACAAAGTATCTCTTGAAATACTGAAGCAAACTCCTGGATTACGGGAATCTCCTCTAGAGACAACTTCTCTCCCATATCCGCAGCACACAAAAAGTTCATTTGATAGGTTTCCTTCTGGTTCCTCAAACTTCTCAAACATCTACCATCCGAAAACTCGAACACAGCTACCTTATCAAAATAGTCAAACATGGCATGACAAGAAGCAAGCCAATACATACCCAAAATGACGTCGAAATTAGTCATATCCAACAAAATCAAATTCGCCTCCGAGTTCAAATCTCCTACTCTAACCACAAAATCAAGACACACACAGAGTAGAGTAGCTACCTCTCCAACTAGATTAGAAACACACAACGGATCACCCAATACAGAAGGTTAAAGACCCAAAGACACCACAAAACTGTAAGAACCTGAAAAATTTAGACTTAAAACATAAGCGTAACTTAGTAAACTAAAGAGCTATACAATAACTATAGCCTAAAGACTAAGTCATAATATACTTAGTTTATATATAAACTTAATATAACTAGTTAAACTATTAGTAATTAGATTTTGGGCCTAATTAAAGGAATTGGACTTATTAATTTAAGTTGGACTTTTGTAATTAAACTAATGGGCTTAAGTGGTCCCTTAAGGCCCAAAGGAAACTAAATACCTAATTAATTTAAGTTAATTTTGTGGCTAATTAATAGAGGAATTAAAAATACAAGTCATAGTTAGAACAAAAGTCTAGATAGCTATTATGTTTAGTTAATAGTCCTAATACAACTCTAACTCTTAAAAAATTATAAAACAAGTTAAATAAGTAAATCTAAACTAATAAATCAAAGTAAATTTGTCGGAAACCCTAAGAGGAACAAGAAGATGATCAAGAACCCAGAAAACTGAAGAATCAACATCAAAGAAGAAATCTACAGCAAACATGTGAATTTTCGTTCATTGTCTTGAGTATTTACTTCTAGACTAATGTTATGGCATGGGGCAAACCTTTTGTGAATCATGCTAACATTTTCCCCATGTTTCTATATATAAAACCCAGAAAACTAGAACAATGAATTGAAGGAATAAGCCTAATCTTGAAGAATTAACCATTAAACAAGAAAACTGGGATCTTGAATCTCAAGAGAGACAATTTAATTAATATAAATTATACTATGAAGTTAAAAACCATATTCGAAGCATATTTAGATGTTTGTATACCTTTGGGAGAATTCCCAACTCAATTGGACCCAAACACCACATCGACAGCCCAAGCGGCCTGCCTTTGAGTGTGCTGACACCCACAGGCCCACTCTCAGACTAGACTGATGACGTAAGCGGCAAGCCGCTTGACCCTGCCAATGCCCTATATAGCCATGTGTACTTTTGTAAAATTGACCTAACTTGACCTACCCTGACCTTCTTGTGAAGTTTGGTGAAGTTTTGCACACTTTCAAAAATTGCAGCTTACCTCTAGTGCACTCTAACCTTGGTGAAATCCCAGGGTATCAAATTTTCATAATTTAGGACCTTGGATATCTGTAAAATGCTAAACTTAGTGTATTGATTTTGTTCCCAGGTGCTGGGAATATATTTATAAGAAATTGACCTCCTATACCTAAAATTTGACCCATTAAGACCTTGGATTACAGTATGAAATTCTAAGACCTATGAGGAATTAGCCTAACAACACTTTTAATGGTTAAATTTGCATAATGTACAGAAGCCCAGATGATGTGAACGGTGTACAAGCATGTGGATACCCTTTTTATGATTATATGTGTGTTTATTGAGAAATTTAGTGTTATATGTGATTTAATTAATGTTAAGGATTGTTTGTGTAAATATCTCATCCCCTAATAAAATAAGACTTATTACATATCGATACTATTTATAACTCACTCATCATATATACGTGTGTGTTCTAACTTTATATATATCACTATGTTGATTATATTAGTTTAGAATCATGAGAATGTGTCTCATGTGTGTGTTGTTTTGAATATATGTGTGTGAGCATTATTGCGTGTGCATTGCATTAATAAATAGATCTGAATCAATGAGATGCAATTGACTACCTGGCCGAGATGGCTTTCCTTGTATCCTAAAATGGAGCACACTGTGCTTGTCCAATAAAGGATACCATCATGACTCGTAATATGGCTATGATCATTACTTGTCCATTGTGGGACTAAGTGTGTGGTAAGATGATAGGTGAGGGAGTTCACTTCCCAATATCCGAATTATAAGAGTCAACCGAGCAACAACCGAGCATCCCGATCGATTTACCCATTGTTTCTGTTTTTTGTGACTTGAGTGGTCTGGGTCGACTGACCAGTTTATCGAGTTGGCCGAGCAGGTGAATTTCTATGTTTTACTTTTTCGACAGTGCACACTGATGTTATATGTTGCAATTGATTGTGTGTCTTTATGAATGATATTATGACACCTGAATATGCATGAGATGAATCGTAAATTGCGTTCATATGGAATGTGAAGCATGCGTACAATGAATATTTGTGAATGGTAATGGGTATGATGGTTATGAGTAACCATGTGCTGATTCTGAGATGGTAAGTAATTGTTGGGCACTTGGATAGGTTCTGGTTTGAGGTAACAGTGGAACCCTCTTACAACCTGTCATGTGTACGCGTGTGATATGTGGTTGTTGGACACTTGGATAGGCTCTGGTTTGAGGTAATAGTGGAACCCTCTCACAGACTATCATGTGTAAGTATGTGGTAAGTGGGATGCTTGTGGATAATTGTAATATAATATGTCTTGCATTCATAACATATTAGTAGAGGGTGAGTAGTGTTAAGTGTAGCCTAGAGAAACTAGTGGGAGGTGCTCATTCATGAGTTCTTCAAGTAGGCATTTGGTTCCACCATAGGTTTGAACTATGGTCGGGTCTTAACATAGGGTTGAGATTCCCAAAAAAGGATCAGTGGTTGGATATACCTTGGGTTATAAATTCCCTAAAAATACTTAAGGGACGTGCCGGACATTCCTTGGGGTAATACTGATTCCCTGAAATGAAATGAGGAGGTTACTGTGAGGTGAAGCTTAACATGAAAGCAGGCTATTGATCATGCGCTAGATATAGGATCATCATCTCTTGATTTAGTTGCATTCCATCATCTCCTACTATGACATGTGATTGTTGCATCACTGCATAGAATTTCATCATACATCATCGCATTTTAGTTTTCCTTTATCTTATGTTTTCCTATATGTGATATACCATGACATGTGAGTTGTTTTACATTATTCATATGTGCAACATGTGTACTTACTAGGCCTCATAGCTCATGTAGTTTCATGCGATGTATGTCTACTGGTTAAGGAAGGTTCAATTGGCAAGAGGGATGTTGCTAAGATGTTCATGATTTATGTTTTAAGAACTTGTAATCTTTTAATTTAACGTTGGGCTATCATGAAGCTTGGTTTCGAATTGTAATAGCCTTAGTTATTCTTCTGATTATTACAATTTATTTGATTGGATCAATGATGGAATAAAATGTTTTGTTGAGCCATGGTTTGATTATATTTTTGTGATTTTCCGCATTGTCTCTGAGTTGGCTCATTGATTCAGTTAAGTTGGATCCATGTGTAGGGTTCGTATGGTCACACCTTGAGATCTAAACGTGATCGTAGCGATCAAAGTCTCAAATTTGGGGTGTGACTAGTTAGCCTTTGAGAATCAAATGTTGCAGTATGGTAGAAAGTTTACATAATCATCAAGATATGAAAAAGGATGTGGAATCTGGCTTCCACAAAACTCATGAAGCATCAGAAGCATAATGAAAAAGAAAAAATAAAAAAATAATAAAAAGAGATAAAATTTGATGAAGTTAGGTAGTTATGATAAATCAATCATCATCTCAATTCATCCTCTACGAAACAAAATGGACCAGTCAAGTAGAATCACCCACTTGCCATCACTACCATCACTATTTTGCAAGCAACTTGGTCTCCTATCCTCTTTAGCATTTTTGATTCGGTCAGGCTAGACATTTTATCAAATTCCTAGGACTCAAGAAGATTGCAATAACTTTGATAATCACTGGGGATGAGCTTAAATGACTTTGACCAGTGGAGGTAGTTTTTCAATATTTGACTGTCGTATTTTATTCTTGACATTCATCTGGTAAAAATTATCTCACTGGTCTCGATCATAATCAGTGTGAAAATAAAAGAAAAAAATGGAATTCCTTTCTGCAGCTGTATTTTCTATTCAAACGTGTACCTATTCTTGTTTTCTTCCATCTTTCAAGATATTGCAGTATGCGGAACGAGACAAAACACAAGATGATAATCTCAGTGAAGCAGAATGTGATTACTATACCTTTGGTGGAACAAGCTGAAAAGAAGTCATCAATTTGTTCCCAACGGAGTGTGGGTCAAGATGCTATGATTCATATCTAAAAAAAAACATGAAGCAGATGAAACAAGAAACAAATATGAATCAAGGAAAGTAGAAGATCTTCAGTTATAAGTGTCAGTCATGGTTAAAAGCATTTATGTCCCCTCCAGATCTCGTCTTATAGATAGACTTGGTCTCTAGAAGTAATGCAATAATAATCAAATGAGGTTGGGACTTGTCCAACCCTTTGAAGTTGCCAAATGAAGATCAGACTTGACTCGGTAATTCATGGTCTTCACCTATCTCCAAGTTCACAAGTTGACTTTTTCTTGAAGACGAATTTACCTTTCATACATTGAACTTCCCCAAAACTTTCTTCACCAACACCTTTGAATTCTAAGCAAAGACCAAGTCCTCAAAAATTTCAACCCCTTTATGGTCTGGGTATCAATTGATTCTTTGACCCCTTGGAAGTTTAATATGTGAAGACTGACTTGATTCAAGTAAAATATTTTTGTGAACCGTGTAAATCGGGCTTATGCCTATTTGTTTTCTTTGATTCATCACTCATGACTCTAACAAAAAGGGGCAGCTATAGACACCCCAATCTACACACGGACGGTTCTTTTGATCCTTGTAGCTTCTGGTGGCTTGAGCTTGAGCAGTTTGCACCCCCCCCCCCTCAACCATCTCCGAGTCCTTACCCTCATCATATGCACTAATTTTCTCTGAAAATTTCAAAATTCATGTGAAATTATCAAAATACCCCTGGTAGGCCCACTTGATTCATCTACAGTCCTAAATTCATTTTTAACCTCAAATCTAAATTTCTGAGCTGAAATGCGCTCCAATAAGTATAATCTTGTACAGTTTCAAAGTTTATAAAGAAAAATAACATTTTACCCTTAATACAATAGGTTGAACCAAATAATTAAATTTGGCCGTCAAAATATTTTTCTGACCTCAAATTTGGATTCCTCGCCGAAACACCTCCAAAAAGACTGCAGCCGAAGGGCTATTTTTGGCATTTTTAATTATTAAAGAAAGACAAAAATTATAATTGGATTAGAAAAATAATAAAAATATTTTAGGAAAAATGAAATAAATAAATGGGGAGAATATTTGTTGGAGATTTTTTATGTGGCAAATTCCAAAATAGTAAAGAGAAATTTTCTTTAGATGTTTGCCACATGGCAAATCAAACTAAATAAAAATGAAATAAAAAAAATAAAAAATATATTTTCAAGAGAATTTCCATGTGGTAAATCTCCAAAGATATTTTCCACATGGAAAACACCCCCCCCCCCCCCACCAAAAAAAAAGGAAATAAAATAAAATAAAAAAGGAATGGATATAAAAAAAATGAAAAGAATATTCAAAAGAATTGATAAAAAATAAAAATAAAAAAATCTTTTTTAAATATATCTTCTTCCTCCCACGGGAGGACGAGCTTCCCTCTTCAGTTTTGCAGACAATCCGCCCCCCCCCCCCCCCTTCGGATCTCTCTCTCTCTCTCTCTCTCTCTATTTCATGCATCGGAAGGAGAGAACGCCCTATTTTTTTTCTTTCAAAATATTCTTCTTCTTCTTCTTCTTCTTCCCAACCCATACTCTTTTTTTTCTGAATAGCAACCATCCTTTCCCTCCCTCTTCCTCTCACAGTTGCAACAACAGTCTTTTCATCCTTCTCCTTCACTTTGTTTTTCTTTTTCTTTTTCTTCCCCACACATACTCTATTTTTTTAGTTGCATGGAAGCCATTCTTTCCCTCCCACTTCCTCTCATGGCTGCAACAACGTCCTTTTCCTCCTTCACTTTCTTCTTCCTCGCTTATTGCTATTGCTGCTACTGCAGCAACTTCACCTCTCTTCTCCTTCCCTTCTTTCCTCCCCTACATCGGGACCTCTCTTTCTTCCCCTCCTTTCTCCCTCACCACAAAGCGATCACCTCCATTCCTTTGAAAAAGCTCATCCGAAGCCAAAATCCCATAGAGTAAGTGAAGGTTCTGCCATTAGGGCTCTAAGAGCATCTCCAATCCTTCCCTATATCTTTCCCCAAATTCCAATTTGGGGGGAAAATAGATAAAAAGGCTCTCCAATCATCCCCAAGTTTCTCCCTATATTAGGGAGTCCCTATAACTTTCCCCAAATGTGGGGAAAATTTTCGGGACCCCCAAACTCTTCCCCATAAACCAGTGGCTCTATTTTTGCAACGGTAACTTTTTTTTTAAATCTTCTCCTCTCCACCCCTTCATGCTCCTTCATCCCTTCTTCAACCTCCCTCTCATCATGCTCCTTCATCCCTTCTTCAACCTCCCTCTCTACTTCCTATAATTTCCATCCATAAAGCCCTCGCAGAAGGCGTTGATGAAGTCAAGCAGCTCAGAGACGAGGTAACGTCCAATCATCTTCTCTTCGAATCTAGAAATTTGTGATGTGTTTATTTTCTTTTGATGCTTGAAGGCATTGATGAAGCCGAGTTTGTTTGGTTCAATTTTAACAATCCCACATTTGGAATTGGAAAATCTATTTGCACAATTGGTTTAATGTGTTCTTTGTTACTGATCCTTGTTCATATGTCTAGGCTTTAGTATTGCTACTGAATAATATTTCAGAGAGGTGATTAAATAATATAGTACAAGTTTACTCTGGGCTCAAGTGAGGAGCTCAGCATTCGTCATTGACAGGAGTCACGGGACATGGTGAATATGTACTCAGTTTCAAATTGTTCTGTCAAGTTTACTCATTGACCAATAAGTAATAACCTTCATTCTGTTAAGTTTTGACTGTGACTCACCCAATTATAGGATTTTCAACACTTCTATTCACATGAATGTTGTATAACAAAAATCAAAAACAGTCATCTAATTACCTAATACAATGGTACTGCTGTCAGATGAAAGAAGCTGGAAATGACTGTTTCTATATAACATCATGGACTCTTAATGCTGTCTGATTCATGAAATCAATATTACCCTCTTATGCCTTGTGTTTGGTTGGTTAACTCCAATCACAGATGGAGATTATCAATCTGATGCGTTCTCTATTTGATGAACAACTCCAATCACAGATGTATATTTGATTAAAGATATGTTTTATGATAGATTGGAATGGTGGATCAGGGTTTGTGTTGCATCCCCAACTAGTTTGCTTAAGCTCCTTCTCCCCTTTCTTCTTCTTCTCCTTCTTCTTTTTTAGACCTTTGCAACTATTGGATATCATTAAATTATGTACTTCATTTCTGGATTTGTTTTGTTAAGATTTTATTCTGGATATTTGTATTCAAAATGACTATCTTTTACAAAAACATGGGTGAAAATTTTAGCACAATAATTACTAGAAATCCAGTACTTGTCTACGAAGACGAAATTGAGTGTGCCAGTAGATGTCATTGTTTATTGGTTTATTTTAATATTTATTAGAATGTAAATATTTATATGGATCATTTTTTCCTCACATATTTCACTTTCCAACAATTCTTGAACTTGGTTGTTGTTGATGCAGATAGATAAGGCAAGTGAAAGATGGAATATTTAAGGCATACTTGATAAAGAGTTTTTTGTCAAAGTTTTTATTATCAAAAATGGATAATTCTCAAAATTTTGATAATTTTTAAGAAGAAACGCACGGAGTACACATTATTAGTCAAAATAATCGTAGTTCATGTGGAAAGTCGTCCAATATGTTGGAGGATGAAGCACTTTGTAGATCTTGGTTGGCACTCTCTCAAGATCTAGTTATAGGAAATAATCAAAATATGACGGCGTTTTGGGATCGCATTCGTTGTTATTTCTATTCCCAACCAAATGTTGAATTAGGTAGAAATAACAATTTTTTATCTCATCGTTAGGCTATTATTCAAAAGGTAGTCAATACATTCGCTGGTTTTCTTGAGCAAGCAGAAATGAAATAACAAAGTGGACTCAGAGATGTAGACAAGGTACTTATTGTAAACAATTTTTTTATAGTTGAAGTTATATATATATATATATATATCTGTGTGTGTGTGTGTGTGTGTGTGTAAATATGTATATATATATTTTATTTTTATTTTTTTCAGCTTGGTGAGGCTAAACGCATGTATCACGTTATCCAAAAAAAGTACTTCGCATTTGATACATGTTGGAAAATATTGTGCCATAGTTGTAAGTAGAATGAAGTTGGATCAAGCTTCAAGAAACCTACAGTCCACACTTCATCACCTTCAAATCCCTCGAGTAATCCTGGTACTCTAATATCACTCGATGATATAAAGTTTGATCAACATCCTTCTTCTGATGAGAGATCAAAACAACCAAATGGTATTAAAACTGTGAAAGAATCATGAAAAATGAAAATGATTCATGACACTAGATTTGAATCTATGGTATCTACTAAGGCTAAAGTTGTTGAAGTGTTAACGGGTATGTCTTCCCATTAAATTGAAAAAGATCCTGTTGATCGTAAAAAAAAAGGCTGAGACTAGGGAGGCAACCTTACAAATGTTCGAACAAATGAATGAGAGAGAACAAAGAAAGGAGGATCATAAAATCATGTCAATGGGCATGACCAATTTAACTCCTATGCCAAGATCGTATTATGAGGAACTTCAACAACGTATCATTGATTGGACAAAAGATGCTAGATTTTAAATAGTAGATCTATAGAAATATCTTTTATTTTTTCTTTACAAATGTAATATTTATCATTTTTAATGAATGAAATGCTGATAATTATAAAATTGTAATTATTGTTTCCTAACAAAATTAATCTCTACCAAATTTGGGGAATACATCAACTAAATTCAAAAGTGGCATCCCTACTAAATTTAAAAGTTACATCCTTACTAAATTAAAAAGTATTTAGAAGGTACATTCCTACTACATTAAAAGCCTTTAAAAGTTACATCTTACGAAATGTAAAAAGCTACATATTTCCATGACGTTGCCACAGATGCTCAACTAAGTCATTGTGGAGAGCGTGATGAGCATTGGAATCTCTAATTCTTCATTGACGAGATATAAAGGATTCAAAGTCATTGTTTTGCTCTCGCGAAACTATTACTTTTGAGTTTTGTTCTGATGTGTCATAATCAAAATCAGAATAGCTATGTCTATGTCTTTCATCTTCAACGATCATATTATGCAAAATAATGCACGTCTTCATTATATCCCCAAGTGTTTCGAAATTCCAAAGCCATGCTGGTCTATGTACAATTGCAAATCGAGATTAGAGAACCCCAAATGCCCGCTCCACATCCTTTCTCGTTGACTCCTGCATCATAGCAAAATGTTGCTTCATTGCTCCTTGGGGAGAAGAAATTGTCTGAACCAATGTTGCCCATTGAGGATATATACCATCAGCAAGATAATATCCCATATTGTAGGTGTGACCATTAATAGAGAAATTAGCTGGGGGGGCTCGCCCTTGAGCGAGATCAGAAAATAGATGAGAATGATCCAAGACATTGAGATCATTATGGGATCCTGGCATCTCAAAAAAGGCATGCCAAATCCATAAATCATAAGAGGCTATGGCTTCAAGAATTATAGTTGGTGTTTGGACATGCCCGCTATACTGACTTTGCCATGCTTTTGGGCAATTCTTCCACCCCCAGTGCGTGCAATCCAAGCTTCCGAACATTTTGGAAAATTCACGAGCCTCCCCAACAGCTAGTAATATAGTAGTATCATCTTCTGTTGGAAATCTAAGTTACCTGGTTTCGAAAATTTCGATAACTGAATGACAAAAATGTTTTGAACTTAATATTCCATACTCATAATCATCCACTATATCTGCTGTCATTCTGTATGCAAGCATTCTAATCGATGATGTCATCTTTTGAAGGGGGCATAATCCAAGAACCTGGCATGCATCTACTTTTTGAACAAAATAAGGATTATGTGCTTCAATAGAATTAAGAATACTTATAAATAAATCACGCGTCATTCGAAAGCGTCTCCGAAATGTTGAAAGCAAATAAACTGGATCTTCGGCAAAATAATCAGCGAACAATCGATCGTGACCCTTTCTTCTTTTGCAACAAATGTTTCTATGTCTTGAAACAGAACCACCGTGTTTGTTGCGTTGTTCTACCTCTTCTCTTAAGATTTCCAACATTGCATTATGGTTCGTCTGATAAAGAGCCACAACTGACGCTATTTCTTCATCGTCATCTGAAGAAGAAGAAGATGATGATGATAAAAGAGAAGTAACCGAAGCCAATTTTAAATTCCTCATTTAAATTGGGTGAGGATTTGAACAGGGCGTTGGGTTTTAAGGTGTGGACGATGGTGATGCTTGGGTGAGGACGAAGGTGATTGTGGGCAATGGTGGAGTTTCAGGTCGATGGATATGGTTTTAATGGGGGGTTTTACAAGTGGTTTGGATTTTGGTAAAGAGAGGTTAGAGAGGAATGTGGTGGGATGAGGTATTGG
>JAUPMG010296310.1:0-10938 GCA_031762675.1 Pachysandra terminalis | reverse complement strand
ATAAAAACAAACAAAATAACAAAAAAAATGCATAGTAAAAATAAAAAGGAGAAAGATAAAAGAGTTCAAACTACTTCACTTTAAATATGGTAAGTTTTCTTTTACTCCATTTCATTGGTCATGTTAGTATTCAAATCTTTGAAAAAATCAGAGATGTCCATATGAGTTACATCCACCTTTTGGGTGGGGTGATCAATGTAATTTATGTCGATATGCTTCTCTTTTTCTTTGATTGATTCGTGATAAAGATCAACTAAATGTTTGGGAATATGTTAGGTACATGACTAATATTCTGTCATGTACAAAAATAATATAAATTTATACTAATATTATACAAAAATAATACAAAATTATATGTCACAAAGGAGGTGATCCATATATTAAACAAAGTATAAATTAGTGATTAATATGAACACCAACTAGAAATTTAATTAATTCAGATCAACGGTTTTGTTAGTACAGAAGCTAACGATTCAAACTTCATGAATTACAAGCAAAATAAAAAATAAAATAAAAAACATGCAGTCCTTACACACAAATTATACTTGTTCTTCAAGATCTAGAAAAGAAGAGGGGAAAAGTGGAGATTTCGTGCTGATAACGTGTTGTAAACTAAAAGCTAAGAATGAAACACAAGATAGAAGAAAGAAGAGAAGAGAGAGAAGATTAATCCAAAATTGTGTGCTTCATAGAAGAGAGAGTACCCTTTTATAGGCATAGGAAGGTACATGAAGGGTCATTACATTGATGGTGGATACATTGAATGGTGTAATATCAAAGGTCATTACACCATGTTAATATCAATTGCTGCTTGTTTTACAGTAAAGTTAGCTTACAACTGTTTGTGTATCAGAGGGTCTTATTTTGCTTGGTGGAGAAAGGTATGGCTGAACCATATTCCTTTGAAATGCTCCATCTTTTGTGAAAGGTGTTGCACGCTGCGATACCCATGGATTGTATGGGTCAAACTCTTGGTATTAACATGGTGTCAAAGTGTGTTCATTGTTCTAATAGTAAAGTGGAAACTATTTTGCATTTCTTTAACGGGGAGTTGACTGCGAATATTTGGGATCATTTTGGGCAGATTTTCAATGTGGGATTATAGAATGGAGATTCAGTACAGTTTTTCATTTTATATTGGTTTTCTTAAGGCCATATCTCATCCTAAGTTGGGGCTTTAAGGTGCATATTGATGGCAGTGATACTTTGGGAAATTTGACTCGTAACTATCGATTGTTTGAAGGCCAGATTCATCACTTCGACTTTATTAACCGAAGGATCATGAGGTGGATAATGGATATCTCCCCTCTTTTAAAGCAATAAGGGTGGGGGTAGAAAATATCTGAGTTGGAGATTCTGGATCATTTGAATATTAAGCCTTTGCAATCTTCTACTAAGATTTCTCGCTCGCTTTATTGGGAAAGGCGTAGGTATGGATGGGTTAAATTGAATGTTGATGGTTTTTCATTAGTTAATCCATGAAATGGAGTGTGAGGAGGTGTCATTCGTTCCCATCAAGGAGAGATCATTACTTGTTTTTTTTCTCCTTTTATGGTTTTACGTCTAATAACTTGGCTAAGGTTCGTGCTTTATTTGATGGGGTGAAGCTATGTCTAGACCTTGTCTTAAAGCACATTGAATGAGAATCTGATTCCAAGTTGGTTATTAATGGGTTAAAAGACTCACCTATTTTCTTCATGGCACTTGATTTACTGGTGGAATGCGATTCTGGAGTTTCTTTCCCAAAGTACAATATGTCTATTCTCATGTGTTTAGAGTGATTAACTTAGCTGCTGATTCTTAGCAAGATTGGGGTCTACGTGGTCAATTGCCATTTATCAAAAGGTTTCTTATATTCCAAATGGAGTGAGATCTATTTGTAGTCTTGAAAAATATGGTTTCCTTACATTAAACAGTAATTCACATTTGTTGAAAATTCATTATTTTTTCATGTACAGGCCTCTTGAGGTGTAAGGTTTTATACCCCTGTCTAGGTGTATCATTCTTCAACATATCAATAAAGCTATATTTCGCGAAAAAAAGTAATATCAATAAAAGAGTAAAGGTCATCCACCCTTTGGGTTTGGTGTAACTCCTATGAAAATATAAAGGTCATCCACT
Organism: Pachysandra terminalis; assembly: GCA_031762675.1. Taxonomy (NCBI): domain Eukaryota; kingdom Viridiplantae; phylum Streptophyta; class Magnoliopsida; order Buxales; family Buxaceae; genus Pachysandra; species Pachysandra terminalis. The sequence goes on along the minus strand of JAUPMG010296310.1, from coordinate 8,817 downwards.
CTTTGGGTTTCTATGAGATACCTTTAGGCATTCTATTTCATAACAAGTGTTAAGTTTCATAGGCAAATGAAACATCAATTGTAAGATAATAATTATAAGAGTGAGTAATTTCCTTTATATGTCTTGGGATTGTAGCATATTGAGTCCCTTAGACCACTTTGCTACAAATACAATAGAGATGGATACCCAACCTTGGAATTTGAAAAAATCATGATCTAATAACCTTGTGTATAAGGGTATATTCACAATGGACATGTATTGTAATCCCAATAATCTAAGGGTATGAAAATCACTACTTTACGAAGGATCAAAGCATACTTCCCAAGAAAGAAGGTATTGGAATACCTACAAACGTATTCAGAATGTTTCTAGAAAAATGGGTCCAAAGGACGGATTAATACAAGGGCATCCAAGAGGTTTGTGGTTTGGTTGGGTGTGGGTAGGGGTCCACTCTCTTTGTATTGATAATAATAATTATACTATGGAGCCATCCAACTTCATAGATTGAATAACAATGGAATGAAAGTCAGTGGAAGCAACACATAGGAATCAAAGATACGAGTTGGATCGTCAGTACCATGGAAAGGTAGTGCAACAAGCATTTTAGTGAGTATGATGATCAGGTACCACCTATAAACAAGGATCACCCCACCCATTTGAGGTGGATTGATCAAGTGTAAAAACCTTTGGTCTTCCTCCATTTCCTCTATCCTTCCCCTCAACCATCACCCCCTCAGATTCTCCACACCTTTCATTCATCCTTCATTCAGTGCTTTGAATTTCTTCTTACTTGTTTGTACAAGATTAGCGCAATAAATCAAGTGTTCGGTAGCACATGTATCAACAGACCGTGAGAGCAAGTGGAGCTCTCTTATTGATCCATCTATCAAACCATAATGATCATAACATAAATGAAATGAAAATAGAAACACGTCGTGCTGGGAACATGTGTAACAATAGAATAAAAATCCCAAGAAGATAGTTTTAGCAACCGAAGGAAAACGGTTCAATAACCGATCGCAATTGATTATAAGAAGGCAAAGGAGAAACATGGAAGGGAATAAACACTATCTCAATTTAACCAGCACAATTCTACTTCAACCCCATGGTCATATTCCCCTTATTGCTTCCATTGCAACTCAAGTGCTAGCGTCCCCTTTGCTCATCAGCCACTCCATTTAAGATCTACTGTTCTCAGTCTCGGCCACTCATCCAACCTGTCAGTGGTTCATGAGTCATGACCATTGGAATCAGCCTCTGTCATATCCCGAATCCAATATCATTAATCTAAAGGTGTGATACAAATCCCGAGGTACGACCTCCTGTACTCACCCTGAGTGTCGGCCAATGATACATCAAGTAATCATGCCCAAACAACAATAATAATTAAATAAAACCTTATTATTTTCCAAAACCAGGGGAAGTCTTTAAACATCAATATCAATTAAATGATAACAAATCCATTCCATTAAACTAGGAAGTCAAAAGCAAATTTGTAATTAAATCCCTACTCTCTATGACACCACCCCTAAGGCCAAGCCATCTCAAAACCAGTTCACCATAGTGTGCATGCCTTGTCCAGCAATATTAACCCCCCTATGGCTAGGCCATCTCAAGGCTTTACCACCATAGTGTGCATGTCTTGTACCACATTGTTAACCTAACCCAAGAACACCACCCCTATAGCCAAGCCATCTCAAGACTAGTCCACTATAGTGTGCATTTCATGAAACCCAATGATGATCACACACCATTGTCCAAATAGAGATAAACCCAATGATGATTACACATCATTTTCCATAATAGAAATAAACCTACATATCTCACACAACCAACCTAAGTCATGCACAGTCAATAGGGCTGTAAACGAGCCAAAGCTCGGCTCGGGCTCGTACAATTTGGATCAAGCTCGGGCTCGTCTCAAGCTCAGAAATTCAAGCTCAAGCTCGACTCAGGTTTGTTAATTTTTTAAGGCTCAACTCAGCTCGCAAAAGCTCAATCCCGGCTCATAAAATCTCGACTCGTGAAAGCTCGGCTTGTGTTTACACAAGTCATTAACTTTGTATTTAAATCAAATACCTAACTAAGTATTTGATTTAAACATGGCTCTTGTTTACATGAGTCATTAATTTTGTATTTAAATCAAATACCAATAACTAAGTATTTGACTTAAACACGACTCGTGTGTGTGTGTGTGTATAACTTATGATACACAAATTTATATATCATATATGATCAAGCCGAGCCTACCCAAGCTCGGCTCAAGCTCGTTAAAATAAATAGCCTGTTTTTGGGCTCAGGCTCGGCACTCGAACCTAAATATTGAGCTCAAGAGCCAAGCCCATGCCCGAGCCGAGCTAGCTTGGCTCATTGACAACTCTAACAACCAATCCAGGCCCTCATGTAAATTAAGTAATTTAAATAAATAAAATACCTAAAATTAATTATCGATTGGCAAGTCCTCGGTGGACTATTCGGTCCACCGACTAAGAAAAAAGTGGGGCAAAAAGGCCAGCTCCACTTTCAGGCACACACACAGGTCCAATGTGAAACAAATCTCTCATAAAAAAAACACAGGTAGTATGTGGTCAGGGGGCTAGTCGGTCCACCGGGCCACTCGTCAGCAGCAAAATCCGAGAGCAAGGTTTTCTTCGGCGGGTTCATCGGTGGATGGGTGGTCCACCGACTAGACCACCGTCGCCACGAGCAAAATCCAAATCATATTGATATTCCTAATGTATCTTCATCCTTTCTAAAATCTATCCTATAATACATGCATGATAACATGTAAATACATAAAACCCATGCATAAAACATCCATAAATCATGATCTAAATCCTTGATCACGTCTACTTTGTGAAAAAGGCATATAAACACATGTAAGCATAAGAACACCCATACTAGCATGATCAACACTATGTAATACATATATGCATCAAATCACCATAGAAGCATGCTCTCATCATTAAATCATGGTATAGACATAGGATCGCATCATTCACAATGAATCATACCATAAACACTCTAATCATAGGCCTTACCACATATATGCAAATATTCACCATGAATCATCATATATTAACATCATATCAAGAGGGATACATGCTCACACTCCCATAGATATATCAAACATCACACCAAGCATGATTGAGAATATTTTGTATGGATTAGAAACAAGGAAAGTGTACTTATATCTTGATTATCTAAGTTTTTTGAGTTTCTAGCACTTGATCCGAGCTTTGTCTCTTCTTCTTCCTAGATTTTTTGGAGTACTATAACTGTTCTCCCTATGATTTTCACAAATTTTAGTATATTATGATGTTTAGAAACCCTAATTTTCATTATATATTAAAGGTCTGAACTTTTAGGTCTTATGAGGGTTCCTTAGTTGATTGGGAGTTAATTGTAATTTTAACCCTATTATTTCACATGAATTTTACTTAAATTAAAGGTCTAATAATCATTAATTAAATTTATATTAAGTTCCTTTAAGTTATTTAATAATGCCTTAGTCCTTAAGATACCACACTTAAGCCCAATAACAACCCAATTACACTTTTATCCTACTTAAGCCCTTTAACCTAGTCCTAGGTAGAATTCCCAAGTGAATTAAACAATAAAATTTTAATTAGCCTCTAAATTTACTGTTTGTTATGCAAATTTTGGTTCGGGGTGTTACAGCCTCGTTACTCATCAGTCGAATCACTTGAAGTCTACTGCGCTCAGCCTTAGCTGGATCCTCACTATTTTCCCCCCTGAGAAGATGCACTCAACCTTAATCGCTCATCCAAATTATTAGTGGGTCACAATTGTTGGAATGGCCATTGTGGTTCATCAATTTCTTTCTCTTTTCTACCTATTTTTAATTTTTTATCATGGATGTATCTTTGTCAATAGTAATTGTTTTTTATGATTAGTGTTGTGAATCAATATACCTTTTTGATTGGTGTGAAACTTCCTTAATTTGAAGTTTGGACGAATTCATCACAAAGGAGGAACCCTAACCTTTTTCAATCACTTGAGTAATCTTATACGGTGATTAGTTGAATTACCAATTTTACTAAACAATCTTGTAAAGCAGTGCTATTTTGTAACTGGGGTAAGAAAACTAAACATCGCATCCTCGGACTTCAATAGTCTTGGCACGTCTGCGCATATAGTCGCCAGCCAAAAAGGTTGTCGGGTCCATGAGAGGAGGAATTTGGTGGAAGCAAATCCTTTTTGGCACGTCCGATAGGATCCACCTTTTCACCAATGGCAAGAAGAAATACTAGATCTGCTGAATAAGAGATGGAGGAACGCACCCTGCCACTGGTGGAGAACATCAGGTACATGATTTTCCCAAGATAGCAGTTGACAACGAAATTGGGTTTACCTCTAATCATGCCCTACAATAGGGTGACCCAAACATGTTCACACAAGATATTTTCTAAGTATTGAATCAAAGTTTAATTAATTTACTTACAAAAATGATGGCCAAAAATGACTGATCGTTTTCTGCTTTGAATGAAAACATGAACCGGTTTGGAACAGAACCCAATAGTCTTCTATGGAGATAGCAAAGTCCCTCTCAAGTAGAGGATCATTTACCGACCTTACAAAGAAATGATCTGAATGAAAGCATCACCATCCTTGATATGGCCAACAAAGGGGGCACCCAGGGGAAATGGTAGGAATCTTTGAAAGTAGAACCTGCCAGGGAAATTAGATATCAGACAAGGGGGCACCCTAGCCGTTTGTTATGAAAATGACATTGCTTAAGAATCCAATGACCCAATCAATCCCTTGAATAGGAGATACGCCCGAAATCAAGTTTATAACACGGTCCAAGGACGCTGGAAATTTTCCAAATAGAAGGATGAACAACCCGTCCTATCTACGACTGTACCTTGGATGGATAGACTGACGGTACGAGTTTTCCCGGGGATTCAAAGTACCAAAATTCTCCCTATTGTTAGGGGAAGACGATCAATCGACCACTGAGCATGTCATACACTTCAATGTCCAGTGGGGTGAGGCATCAGCCAACGATTAATGTAAGTTAAGACTTTGAGAATTATTTAACTATGTATGCCTTTACATGGTACATCACACTAGCCCCCAGCTTAGTCCAAAAGTGGGTAGAGATGGAAGAGAAATTTCATACTCAATTTTATAGAATGAAGCTAGAAGGGTTTATGGCTGATTTGGAAATATTAAGATAATTACCAGATGAATCGACCGATAGATTCATCACCCGATTCAAAAGGGAAAAAAATAAATGTAAACTCATTCTAAGTAGAAATCAAGATTGTTAAGCTGACTCAGAATGGACTTGATATCAAACTTCAAAAAAAAAATTCGAAGACATCATGTTCGATGATTTTTTTCAGCTATCATCTAGGGTTACCAATTATGAAGGGCTCTTGAAAGAAGAGAACCAAAAGAAATCAACTTATGTAACATTCTATCAAGACCCAAACTATGGGTTGGACCTGGCCGAAGGAGTGGCCAAGAAACCATTTTTGTGTATGGTTCTAAAGAAAAACGAAGATTTACACTCCAATAAAGAGTTCAAAAGAAATGTCTACGAAAATAATAGACGTTATTCTTTTGATATTTCCACGATCCAGAAAATCTTTGACCATACTTTGAAATGGAAGTTTATAAGCCTCCCCGATGGTCACAAGCTCCCTAGTTCATAAGAATTAAATAAAAGAGAATATTGCAAATGGAAGGGATAAAAAACTTATTTGACCACTAACTGTATTGCTTTCCGTAACATAGTGCATGGAATCATTAATGAAGGTTTCTTGAAGTTCCCGGAGAAAGGGAAGGAAGTCATGAAAATGGACATAAGTCCTTTCCTGATGAGAGTATTAGTGAACATGGTGGCCCCTATATTTGAGGGCTATAAATGCTGAAAAGGGGAGTTCTAGTAGAGAAGCTTTGATCGACGGAGAAAAGTCACATTCTACTCCAAACGTTTCTCAGAATTAGTCGAAAGCAAAAGACAAGCCTAGAGCATATGTAGAGAATTCTATGGCTGTGAAACCTGCACTATGTGACTGATGTCACGATGCAATCTTCCATAGAAATTGGCCTAAAAATATTTTCAACCGAGTAGGAGTGTAGAACTACAGTTACACTGGAGACCATGGAATAAATGGTCTATGTCGGACCAAGAACCTAACCACCCACGACCTAGGATGGTAAGAACCCCGGTCGTGGAACACCATAGGTGAAATAGGGTAATTCACACAAAATTTCCAAACCCCATCTAAGGGATTACTCAGACTTAGTAGAGATGCTGGCAGAGGCGGCAAGATGAAAACACGAAAACTCATGCCAACCGAGGGCCAAACTTTGAGCAGAAGGAAGAAAAGAGAATAATTTTGGACAGAATTTGTGTACCACAAATAAACCTGATTAGTGAAGTAAGCCTAGGGATTGTGTCTAAAGAACCATCACCTGGGTAGATGGAAGAAGATTTACTATTGGAAGAAGTGTTGACTGATTTCAAGAAGACCGAGGAGTGACAAAAGATAGAAGGTGAGATTATTGGTGGAATTCAAGGAACATAGATCCAATTTGGAACTTTACCTATGGTGTCAATGCAATGTAATATGGCTTTTACACTTTCAGTAGCTTTCCAAGCAAAAATAGGGAACAATGATCAATCAATCGAGCTAGAGGATGATCCAAACACAGCATACATTGCTGAAACAAGAACAAGCCAGGCTAATCAATTAGCTAAGGTAAGGATTTCTAATGAACAAGGTAAGTCAATCGAACTAGAGATGGTTTCCTCTTGAACAATCGAAACTGTGACTTCAGAAAAACCACCTAAAAGGATGACCCAAAACCTATAGTGACCCGGAACCAGAAAATTAATAAAAATAATTAAATTCTATTATTAGAATAATTAAACAGCCTAAAAATACAATTAGAACTCTTAAGGGATATAGGTGTACCGTTAATTAACTAAGAGGGCTAGGAACTGGAAAATTGAAAGGATAGGAAGCTATGGTTAAAATATTTCAGAACTAGGGGTTAATATTAGATTTAGGGGAGAATAGGGTAAAATAAAGACATAGGGACATTAATTGGTGCCTTTGGGACCTAAGTTTTAGACCTGGTCGTTTGGCCCACAAGAGAAGGCTCTAGAAGAATTGATTTAGGAGGAAGTAAAAGTAAAATAGTAACAGTAAGGTAGGAAGAGAGTTAATTAAAATAGATAGGGACCAAAGAAGCAAGAGCTCTAGAAGAGGGATTCTTTCCTATCTCAATTAGGAATTCAAAATTTAAATTTGAACAAAGGAGGGATTAGAGTGTCTACAGAAAAGGGAGGGGGATAGACTTATTCGACTGGAGAAAAAAGAAGAGGAAAAGAATAGGAGATTGAAGGGAAAAGGAAGAGATGAGAATGATGAAGAAAAGAATATTGAGCTGTTACGATGGAGAAGAAACAGAGTAGAAGAAGAACAACAAGAAAGGAAAAAGAGAAGAGAGAGAAGAAAGGAGGAAAGAGAAAAGGAAAGGTTGAGAGAGATAGAAGAGAAAAGGTAGAGGAGAAGAAGGATCACTCAGAAATTGTGGATGAGTGAATCGGGATATACAGGAGGAAGAGGTAGATGATTTCCATGGTTTCTACAGTAGTTGCTTTCATAGGATTATAATCAAGCCATAAGTATGAGCATCTAGATTCCTTATTTTGCATGAAATATATGTTGAACCGTGTTTTAGATCAATTTATATATTTAAACTATTGTATTATGATGATATGAACATGTGTGATGATCTTGTGATTTATTTTAGATCTCATATGTGAAGCCATGATTAGATGCAAGATTTGAGATGTAACATGTTAGTGGTAATGAATTGATGTTATAAGCATTGATTTCAAAAGGAAAAAGTGTGATTTTAGCTTGAAAAAGGGTCGGCACGAAACCCTAGGTTTTCCAAAAATTATGGACTGAATATAACCCTTGGCAGGACCCTCGGTTTGACAGAGCCTACCTGTCGAGACCCCCAAACTCTCTAGCCATGTTGTCGAGCTCGGAGAACCAACCTTTCAGCCGAGACCCTCGGTCTGACCCTCAGTCCGACCGAGCCTGCTGCCGAGCCCTAATAGATCCCATTTTTCAGGGGAAGCAGGGTTTGGGTGTTTATGTGTTGTGTGTGGTGTTAGTTTGTAGGAATTGTGTGTGTGAGCTTTTGTGCAGCAAAAGGGAACAATTGCCTTAGTTTGTTGTGTGTTGTGACCATGTATGGTGTACTATGCTATATGATGAGATATCTAGTGACTTATACATGAGATAAGTTGTGTGGTATGATATTAGGGTGAATACTGCCCAATGCATGAGTGTTGCTGATGTATGGTACGTGGGTCCTATATAAGCCCTGTGTGGTTGTGATGTGCTGGTGAGTGATGCTAGATGCAATCACTAGTAGTGAGTGTTTAAGAATGACTCTAAAAGAATTCACTTTGTGATGAGTTGTGGAATGATCCTAGAGTCATCATTTTTGACTTTCAGAACTCTTTAGATAAGAGGGTCTGTTGTGACTGAGATGGCTATTCCTACTTTTGGGTTGTATCCCTTGAGAGGGAGATGGTGTTTTTCTACCCTGGGTAGTATCCTCTGAAAGAAAATGTGAGATGGCTATTCCTGCCTTTGGGTTGTATTCCCTGAAAGGAAGATCGTGATTTCTACCTTTAGGTTAGCATCCCCTGAAAAGAAATGGTTAATGATGTTTTAGGACTCTTCAGGACTCTTTAGATAAAAGGATCTTCTGCGGTTGTTTTTGTCACATCCCAAACTTAAAGGAAGTTCACGT
>JAUPMG010296300.1:0-17154 GCA_031762675.1 Pachysandra terminalis | reverse complement strand
GCTCCAAATAGATGTTGTCAATAAACTAAGAAGATTTTAAGCGAAATTGGCTGTACTTTAGTCAAGTTTGGTTTTTGTGTTAGGGATATGAGAGTCGAACAAAGGAGTGAATATTGTATCAAGTGTATTGGTAGATATATTGTTACATAAAGGTTGTATTGACCGATACTGTCGATATACTACATGTATCAATTGATACCATTTAGAAATTAACTTATCCTAAAATGCACCTGTGTATCGTGCCGACAGAGTGGATACAAGATACGTATCGATCGTATCGACGAATAAGATAAGATATTTTAAACCATGGGTGAGATATGAATGAGCTGAGAGAGGGAGGGGTGTTTATTTGTGAGAAGAAAAGAGAGATGGGAGGATGTCAGGAACAAAATGAAAGAGAAAGAGGAGAGAAATGGGTGGGATATGAATGAGGAGCATAGAGAGAGAAATGGCTTTTACCTAGTTGGCTATCCCTCGATTGGTTCTATTTCCTTTTTCTTCTTTCCCCTTTTAGTTGGTAAATTAGGACATTTTTATATTCACTCATTGTATAAATAAGAAAGTAACTTATGAACAAATATTATTATATATTTATTGGGACAGACCCAATGACCATTTCACATTTACAATTTGTAGATAACACCATTTTGTTCTTTTAGGCGGATGCAGTCCAAATATATTAGATCATCTATTTTGAGATGTTTTGACATGGTGTCGGGATTGAAAGTTACAGAGAGATTTTTTGTGGGAGGGGGGTGGTCTTAAAAAATATCATTTAGTTAAGAGGGAGTTGGTTTTGCCAGGAAATAGAAAAGGGGGGTTTCAATGTGGGGAACATCGCCAGTCGTATGCTCTATTGGGCAAATGGCTGTGGTGATTTAGTAAGGAAAGAGATGCTTTGTAGCGTACAGTGTTCACAGTAAATGTGGTGGTCACTCTAACGGTTGGGACTGTAATCCTTTGGCTAGATGTTCTAGTGCCAGTATCTGGAAAGAGGTGTTGTTGGTAATCCCTTCCTTTTCGAGTCTTGTCCGGTTCAGCATTGGGGATGGGAGTCGGGTTCGTTTCTGGTATGAGCTTTGGTGGGGGGAGTCTATCCTTGCATTGCGGTTTGTTCGTCTCTTTAGGGTGGCTTCAATTAGGGATGCTCTTGTAACTGAGGTTTTATCCTGGTCGGATTCGAGTTTGGTTTGGTATTTGGCCTTCAGGAGGGATTTTTTGATGGAGGGGGGTGGTCTTAAAAAATATCATTTAGTTAAGTGGGAGTCGGTTTGTCCGGAAATAGAAAAGGGGGGTCTCAACTTGGGGAACATCGCCAGTCGTAACGCTGCTCTATTGGGCAAATGGTCATGGAGATTCAGTGAGGAAAGAAATGCTATGTGGGGTACAGTTCTTCACAATAACTTGGTTGTCACTCTAACGGTTGGGACTATAATCCTTCTGCTAGATGTTCTAGTGACGGTATCTGGAAAGAGGTGTTGGTAATCTCTTCCCTTTTGAGTCTTGTCCGGTTTAGCATTGGGGACGGGAGTCGGGTTCGTTTCTGGTATGACCTTTGGTGGAGGGAGTCTATCCTTGTAGTGCAATTTGCTCGTCTCTTTAGCGTGGCTTCAGTTAGGGATGCTCTTGTATCTGAGGTTTTATCTTAGTTGGATTCAGGTTTGGTTTGGTATTCTGTCTTCAGGAGGGATTTGTGGCCTCCCGAGTTAGTGGAGGTTGAGGATCTTCTTTTTGATTTAGGGGATGTTTTTGTTGGGTCCGTGTGTAGAGATCGTAGGATTTGGAGTCCTTGTAGCAGTGGTGTTTTTTCTGTGAGTTCCTTCTTTGCCATTCAGCCACAGTCCACCCCTATTTCTTTCCCTCATCGTCGTGTCTTGTGTCCTTTTGTTCCTCCCAGGGTCAAGGCTTTTGTTTGGACTGCTATCCTGAATAAGATTAACACTTGTGATCTTTTAGAAACAAGGTGGCCGACCCGTGCACTGTCGCCCCATATGTGCTTCATGTGTAGAAAGGCAGGGGAATCAGTTGACCATCTTTTCTTGCATTTCCCAGTGGCCAGAGACGTGCGGTCTTTTTTCTTCCGCCAGCTTGGGCGGTGGGTATTCTTTTTTTGGAAGGTAAGTTTTCCAGATTGTATTGATAGTAAAAAGAAGTACATGCAGTGAGTTTCATACATGCCACCATGTGGTAACACCTTGCAGGGAGAACAGAGTCCCAAACAAAACAACAAAGGTGGGGGGGAACATCCACCTACAACCAGCAAGACAGTGCTACAATACTGTTGGCACGGAGACCAGCAGCAAGAAGGATAGGCCAGAAGAGGAAGATCCAAAGGCCTCCCAAGAGGGCAGGACCCTTCACCCAAGGAAACAACAACAGTAGAAACATGCTCTCCAGGAGCACAAGCACCCCACATTGCTAGATCATAGATTGAAGCTGCAGAATCCCAATGCAGACAGGCAAAAGTAGGAACACCAGCAGAAACAACTCAGATATGGATAGAGACTTGGTCAGATACCCCAACTGGTGCAAAAAGGATTGAGATCCTAAGAGAGAAGACCCTGAATCTTCATGGCAACATCAATTCGAATGGCGGAACAAATGACCTCAGCAGAATTTATTTTACCTTTGAAGATTCTCTTGTTCCTTTCATTCCAAATTTAATAAACTGTACTGTTAAAAGCAATCTTCATGATCCTATTTGACAGACTTCTCCCCGAAAATTTGTATGAGCACCAACTTACCTCGAGGTTTCAATGGAGGATGGATCTCAACACACTGCACTTTGTCAAAATAGAGTTCCAAACTGCATTGGAGAAGGGGCGCTCAAAGAAGAGGTGATGATGTGAGGGTTGAAGCCAAGCACCTTGGTGAATGGGAAATGAAACAGTGGATTGAAGGTTGAGGCCAAGGTGATGGATCTGTCTAGGTGAGGTGTGGTTGATGAGGGGGCTGTAAGGATGCTAATCATCCCACCAAATGAGTGTGCCCTTTCCATCAACAATATTGTGTTTCAATAGGTTTCTTGCCTTCCCTCTCAAACCGAGAATCTTTCTCCACACCCAAAGACACTTGTGGGGTGTGGGGATCTCCCAAAAGCTCTTCTGCTTAATTTTGTAGGTGATGCCCAAACCACCCAGAGAGACTTCTTGTTAGTGAATAACAGCCAAATATACTTCATGATCATAGCCTGGTTCCACAAGGTAGTGTTGATGATACCCAAGCCTCCCTCCTCAATCGGGCTGCACACCTTGTCCCAACTGACATTTTGAATTTTGTTTTTTCCCTTATGACCAGACCAGAGAAAGTTGCTGCACATCTGGTTGATAGTACTGAGAATCCTTTTAGGCAAAATGTAGGACAGCCAGTACACTTGGACTTGGAAGATCACTGTCATAATTAATTCAACTCTGCCAGCATAAGAGAGTATATTGCTTTTCCACCCAGCCACCTGAGCTTTGATTTTGTTACTAATTGAGTCACAGTCCTTCAGCTTCAGCCTGGTAGAAATAAGAGGCACACAAAGGTATTTGACAGGTAAGTTACCTTCATTGGAGCCAAGAAGATCAAGGATTTCAGTCTTTACAGGAGGAGCAACATTCCCAAAGAAGATGGAGCTCTTATCCCTCTTGACCTCAAGGCCAGACAAGGTCTTGAGCAGGTCAAGAGCCTCCCAAATAGATTTAACAGTAGTGAGGTCAGCCACAGAGAAGAGGAGCAAGTCATCTGCAAAACAAATGTGAGAGATATCCAATTCTTTACATTTTGGGTGGTACTTTAAGTCACATAGATTGTTCTCTTTATCTAAGATCTTGTTCAATAGTTCCATGAAAAGAACAAAAAGGTAGGGGGAGAGGGGGTCCCCTTGCCTTAACCCCTTTTGGCCTTGAATGAACCCATTTGTTCCCCCATTGATCATTGTAGAATAGGAGGTAGATTGGACACAAGCATAACCAAATGGATGAATTGGTTTGGGAAATACATAGCCTTGAGGATCTTTGGGAGGATTTCCTATCTTACAGAGTCATAAGCTTTGCAGATGTCAACTTTTAAGGCACATCTAGGCTTACCCGAGGACAAGTGGTGGTCTTGTAACAATTCATGAGCAAGGAGAATGTTGTCAGAGCTTCTCCCAGGGATGAAAGCCGATTGGTACTGACCCACCAGCTCACTCAAAACAGCTTTCATTCTATTTGCAAGGATTTTTGATATGCATGCATAAATGATGTTGCAGCAGGCAATAGCCTATAATCCTTCACTTCATAAGGGTTATGACATTTAGGAACAAGAGAGATTAGGGTGTGGTTAACCTGTCTTAAAAGCTGACCATGAGAGAAAAAGTCTTCCACAACAAGAAAGAAATCCTCCTTGATGATATGCCAGGTGTTTTTGAAGAAAAAAGCATTAAAACCATCAGGCCCAGGGTCTTGTCATCTTTAAGACTTGATACACTCGTAGATATCATACCTCTCCACAGGATAATAGGAATTGGTGTTGGTCAGAGATCTGCATGAAGTTGGAATTCTGCCAATCCCAGGGAGGAATCTGATCAGCATGGCAAGAACCAAATTGGTTAGAGAAATAATTGATAAACTCATAGGCATTAGTCTCTTGATCAGTGATTCTACCACCCACTCCATCCGAGACAGACAAGATTTTGCTCTTAGATTTGTGGATCACCACAGATCTATGAAAGAAAAAGGTGCATCTATCCCCTAGACACAACCATTGGATCCTTGACTTCTGTTTGGTTTGGGACTCCAGCATACTTGACAAATAAATTTCTTAGCTTTGTTTCTAGAGCTTTGCATTCTCCAGTCAGGTTAGGACATTGAGGATTTGATTGGGGCAATAGATAGGCTTGGTTTAAGTTCCTATGACTAGAGCCAATTTGGTTTTCCAGATCAGAGAAGACAGACTTCCTCCACAATTTGAGAGCTAATTTAACACCCTTCAGTTTTGAGACAAGGATGAACATAGGTGTTCCACTAACCTTCTTCTCCCAAGCTTTATTCACCAGAGAAATGAAATCAGGGTAATCAGCCCAAAAATTGAAGAACTTGAAAGGGACTCTCTTCTTAATTCCATCATCAAAGATGTGGACAACAGCAGGAGAGTGATCAGAAATGCCCTGAGTGAGGAATTCAGCTTCTGAGGCATTGTACTTGTTAATCCAGTTAAAGTTCACCATTACCCTATCCATCTTGGACATAATGATATCATCACCCATACTTTGATTCCACCAGGTATAGTAGCATCCTTTATACTTCAGGTCCATTAATTGAAGATCCTCAATGGTTTCATTAAGCTCTCTAATAGCTGTAATGTCAATGATTCTCCCACCACACTTCTCTTACTGAGATCTAACCACATTTAAATCTCCCAAGACAATCCAGGGACCATTGGTAGTCAACTGCTTTAAACCTCTCCAGAGTACATCTACTAGCCAAGTCATTTCCGGCATAAATAACAGAAACATAGAAAATTTCATTTAGTTGTTTGGATCTGACCTCACAGTGAATAATTTGGTCAGCTTTATGTCATCATCACATCAAAATGATTTGGATCCCATGCAAACCAAACTCTACCAAGAACATCCTCAGAGTAATTGTGAATGCAATTCCAGCCAGGCAGAATATTTTGAAAAACTCTGTTAGAGTAAAGGCGCTTTGCCTTTACTCGGGTCACCATGCAGAGCCACCAAACAGCACGGGGAGAGGCCGGAAACCACAGACATATCTGCCGGAGGAAGAGGAGCAGCCTTGGGAGGAATTACCGGGGCAGGAGGAGAACAAGATTACCAGCAACTAAGGGATGCGCCAGGAGAGGACTCAGGTAGAACATAAGAAAGAAAGAAAGAAGAAAGAAACCACAAGGAGGGGCACTAACCATGAAGGGAGACAAGGAGACGTGCAAGAAAGGAAAGCAAAGGAAGAAAGAAAAGAAAGGGTGCTGGAGAAAAACAGACAGACGTGCAGAAAAAAGAGCAAAGGGGTGACCAAGAACAAAGCAAAAATGAGGCAGAGAAGAGGAACCCGCTCGCCAGCGAAGGCCGGCGATGAATAGGAGCAGGGAAAAGCTTTAGACCATGGAGAGGGGAAGAAGCGTCAGGCCATGGTGAGGGGAAGTAGCTTCAGATCATGTGCAGAAGATTTAGACCATGGAGAGGGGAAGAAGCTTTAGACCGTGTGCAGAAGCTTTAGACCTGCAAGAAAGGAAAGCAAACGAAGCAAAGAAAAGAAAGGGTGCTGGACTTTGGATTCTATGATGGGTGTTGCCAGAGGAGATCGGGGAGTTTTTCGTACAATGGAGTTTCCCAGAGCTCGGAGAGAGGCAGATTGATGTATCAGGTGGTTTGGTACGCGACACTTTGGATTCTGTGGGGAGGGAGGAATCTGAGGGTGTTTGAGGGTAGGAGTAGATTGACAGCTTTGATTATTGATTTTATTTTGCATTTGGTATGCTCTTGGATGGTGGTTCTCCCTACTTTTAGAGGGCTATCTATGACTGATATATTGTTGGGATGGTCAGAGGTGGCTAGGACATATCCACATTCGGTGCAGACCGTGGCTAGGTGGGAGGCACCATCTGTTGGGGTTGTCAAAGTGAACTTTGATGGTTCATCCTTTGGGAACGTGGGGGATTCAGGTATTGGTGGAGTGTTCAGAGATCACAACGGTCAGGTTTTACATGCCTTCTCTGGGCTAGTGGGGATTGGCGATTCTAGGAGGGCCGAGGTGCTAGCTCTCCTTATTGGTGTTAGGGAGGCAGTTAGAGTGGGTTACAATCAGGTGGTGATTGAGGGGGATTCAGCCTCAGTGATATCTTGGATGTCATGATCAGAGGGTTGCCCTTAGAGATTCACTCACCTCGTCAGGTTGGCGAGGTATTTGGGCGGTCTGATTCATGCCCCTTTTACGCATATTCCTAGATATGGTAATGTTATAGCTAATCGTCTGGCTAGAGATGGGGTCACTAGAGACATTTTGTTTGTGGGCATTTTGTCAGCAGAGATAATGGAGGGTGGCGGGTGATGAGATTACGAGAGTTGTCTTTGTTGATCTTGCCGTTGCATTTGGTTCCTTTTTGGCCTGTTTGGTTTTTTACTTTGCACTTGACTATGTTTTTGTATCCTCTCTTCTATACTGGTTCCCTTTGGAGTCATGGTGCTCATCTTGCACGCCTGACCTATTTATTTTATTTTATTTTTATTTTTTTCGTATTTTTCTTGCTGTATGCATTTCTTTTCATTAATATATTGTTGGTCATTTATCAAAAAAAAAAAAAAGAAAAACATGTAGAAGAGTAGCCTAGTGGGTATCCATATATCAGATAGCAAGTGGATCACTGAGATTGAGTTCCATCGTTTAGATCCTGATTTGTTTGATCAATTTTACCAGTTTATCTCGCTGGGATTGAGTTCTTCCCACCCCGGGAGTGTTGATGGGGACATCATGAGTTGCACTGATTTTATAGTCTATCAGAGGCGTAGGAGGAAATATTTTCAGCCTTCTTTATGACTAGGCTAACATGAGCTAGTGTAGTGTAGTGAAGACCTCATCATAAGCACATGCATCTGGAAGACTCCACATTGGAGAGGTGCTATGGGTTGCTTTGGAGCTTAGAGTCTACTTGAGTCATTGTTAATATAATTCTTATGTCTAATTAATTATTTCTGGTCTTTAGAACTGTTTTAAGGGTGTTTTAGTCAATTTTCATTTTAAATTTTAGGTTAAAATTGGTTAGAATAGGGTACCGCTAATGAGGATATATTAGTAATTCCATTTTTTAAGGGCTGGTCAACACCTTCATAAGGTATACTGTTGTGTTTTTCAAGGGAGCAATAAATGAAAATTGATGTTTATGATCTCCAGAGATTGGAAACCTAGGCTATAGTGATTGGAAGGTATGAAGCCTCTAGAAGTGATTCTTAGGCCATTTTCTTTGCTGTTTAAGTCTCCAGTAAGATTTTTTTGGTTCTCTCTCTGTTAAGGCAGCCATAATCCTCTCTTTCTTTGATGAAAATTCATATCTGAGGCTGGTTTACTGCTGTATTCTTTAAATCTCTTTACCTTCTTTCTTGTTCCTACTGTTTCTTCATCTCCCCTAACATTATAATGCTACTGTCCCTTAGATCTAGGGTTTTGTCAAATTCTAAACCTTCTGGTGTTGCCGCCCAATATAGATAAGGACGAAACAGCACTCTAAAGTGACCACAAGCATTTTTAGTCCGTTCTAGGTCCGGCTGCAACTTTATTTTAGGCTGTTCAGTGTTTTTTTTTTTTTTTCTGTTGTTTTTGCAGAAATTTTCCATCACCTTTTAAACCCTAATAGACCTATTTAAATGCTGGTCTGACATTTTCTTGGATCCTAAATCTTATCTACAGGTCTTAGTTAAGGTATATGATCTTTTGAGTGATTCTAGAACCAATTCTATACTAGTTTGGAAGTTCCTACTTCCTTTAGATCCACTGTACTTGAAATTGAATGATTTTCTGCACTTCTTGATTGTGGTTTATCTCCAATATCAGTTTTTTAATCTTGCTTAGATGATTTTGACAATCTATTGGTGTGAATAGCTTGCTGAATTTATTTGAATTATTTATCGATATTCTGAAACCTGTACCATAAGCATCACATTGCATTCTTGTCATGCATGTTGCATCATTGGGGCGTAGGGTGGGGAGTTGGCTGATGAAGTACTTGGGGTTACCTTTAGATTACTCTCCATGTACTTTGTCATTCTGGTCACTTGTTTAAAAGTTGGAAAGGGTGCTGGCTACTTGGAAGAGAAAATATTATGCCTCTAGGAGGGAGGATCATATTGATCAAATCCGCTCTAGCAAACCTTGTGTTGTATTACCTGTCCTTGTCTAAGGCTCCAGTAAAAGTGGTTAATCGGATTGAGAAAATCCTGAGGGATTCCCTGTGGGAGGACGGGGGTCCAAGGAGGACCATTTGGTGAAATGAAGTATGATGCACGAGCAAAAACAATGGAGGGCTGAACCTTGGAAACATTGTGGCTTTGGTGAAATGAAGTATGATGCACATGAGCAAAAACAATGGAGGGCTGAACCTTGGAAACATTGTGGCTCAGAACATGTCACTAGTAGGTAAATGGCTCTGGAGATTTATTATGGGTCATAGCGCTTTGTGGGTCAAGGTTATCATTAGCAAATATGACATGCATGCAAATGGTTGGGATGTGGTCATAGAGCTTGGGCATACAGCGCTAGCCCATGGAAAGCTATCCTCGTACTTGCTCCTCTGTTTTCTTAGTATGTCCGTTTTTTAGTGGGGATTGGATCGCGTGTTCATTTTTGGTGGTACCTTTGGTAGGGCGAGTCTTTATTATTAAGTCGCTTTCCTCATCTAGTGCACAGTAAAGATTCTTGGGTTTCGGAAGTTCTCTTAGGTCTCCAACAAGTTTAGTTTGGAATCTCCATCTCAGAAGGGATTCTAGACCGGCTGAGTTAAGGGAGCTGGCCAATCTCTTTTTTTTTTTTTGGAAGGTAAGTAAGTAAATTTATTAAAGAAAAGATAAAAAGGAGATATACAATCGGGTATAGACCCTGCCAGAGGAGTCCCTAGCAATCAGCTCCTTCAGATCAGGAGGCACTCAGCAAGAGAGGAGAAAACAATTTCATCAATGTTTCCTCTAAGGCCAGCAAGGTAGTTAGCGGTAGAATTCAGTTCACGTACAATGTGAAGGGTTCTGCGGGAAGAAAACTTCAGTATCTTATATTTGATGTGGTGCACCAGCTTCTTAAGGTCCCACGAGATATCATCAATTTGGGTTGAGTTTATGTAGGATTCAACAACAGTAGAATCAGTAGCAATCAGCACTTTCTGAACGCCACAGTCAATAGCCATGTCAATGCCAATACTCAGCCTCCAGCTCATGGAACAGAACTTTAACAGCATTCCTAGTAACTGTGAAAGCTTTGAGGCACACACCTCGGTGGTCCCGAAGCAACCCACCAGACCCAACCAATGGGTGAGTCAATGACCCATCAACCTTCAGTAGAACAGGGTTAAGTTCAGGGGGGACCAGCTGTGGAAGGAAGGAGCATTGTGAACAAACACACAGCTGAGTTCCCAGTTGTAGCAGAATTCTCTGTTCTGAGGAGAGTCAGTAATGGCAGTGCTTGCCCTCAACACTTTGCTGCGAACATCCCTTCTGATATTGCCAATCAGTTGCTCAGGTGGGAGGAAGGTGGTCCTAAATAGCCTGTTATTTCTATCCCTCCAGATATGATCCACAGTGGCTGAAAAAGCCAGTCTCTTAATCTTCATGGTGGGGCAATTCCCAATGAACTGCCCACACCACATGATCTCATCAATCCACTGGAGGGGGTCTCTGTGTATCCCACACAGATAAAGGAAGTGGCCCCAAATCTGTCTTGCATAAGGGCACTCAAAGAGTAGATGCACATGAGATTCCTCATGGGCTCTGCAGAAGATGCACCAAGATCTGAGGATTATATGGTGTTTAACTAGCCTTTCTTGAGTGAGCAGATGGTTGTGGCAAGCTAGCCAAGTGATGAAAGCATGCCCGGGGACATGCCCAGGGAACCAGACCAGCTGACAAGTCCCTGGGAGGAGTAGCACACAGACCAAGTGCTTCTCATTTCAAACTTACCATGAGGACCGGGAGTCCAGATGGGTTTATCGGTAGGGGTACAGGAGTGAATTCTGACCATAGTGTAAAGGATCGTCCGATCCGATCCGACTCGGGATCGGACCAGGACGATCCCCGAGTTGAAACCGATCCAATATTGATGCAAAAACACTCAACTCGGTCCGATCCCGATACGGATCGAGCGATCCAACTCGGACTCGGCGAGTTGGATCGTCCGATCCATCTCGGATCATGGTTTTTAAACTCAGTCTCGGATCGGGGATCGCCCTGGTCCGAAACCGAGTTGGATCGCCGATCCAACTCTGGATCGGCCGATCCGAAACGATCTGTTAAAAAAAAAAAACAGTTTAAACTTTAAATAGAAGATTCAAGAAGAGAGGGGTTCATCTGTTAAAAAAGAAGGGTAAATAGAAGAATCAAGAAGAGACGAAGGGATTCATTTGTTAAAAAAAAAATAAAAAACAGGTTAAATAGAAGATTCAAGAAGAGACAAGAGAATCCTAGAAGAACAGGGTAAATAGAAGATTCAAATGCCATTTCACTACTCGACGGACTCGTTAATTTATAAAAGAAAATCAGAAAAAAATATTGAAATAGCTCGGTTTCCATTTCTGAAGAAGAAGAATATCTTAATCTTAGGGTTTCATTTCAGAATCAGAAAAATCATAATAAAAGTATCTTAATCTCAGGGTTTCCATTTCAGAATCAGAAGAATCAAAATAGAAGAAAAAGAAGAAGAACCAGAATAGAAGAAGAAGAAGAAGAAGAAGAAGAAGAAGAAAGAAGAAGAAAGAATAAGAAGAAGAAGAAGAAAAAAGAAGAAGAAGAAGAAGTACCTTTACCTTCATGTCGTCTTTCTCACCGGCCGCGTGCTTTGATCCCGAAGAAGTTGCAGGCTCAAGTCTCAATCTCTCTCTCCCTCTCTCCCCCAAATCGCTCTCGCTTTTCTTCTAGTGAGTTCTCCATTTTTTTTTTTTATACATGCACCGACTGAAGTTTTTGTTTTAAAATAATGGACCGGACGACTAACTCGTCCGATCCGACTCGCCGATTCTGAGTTGGATCGCCCGATCCGTATCGAGATCGGACCGAGTCAATTTAATTAGTGTCATTAAGGGATCGGTTCTGACTCGCGTATCGTCCCGGTCCGATCCTTTACACTATGTCTCGGATCATCCGAGTTGAGTGTTTTGAGACTGAACTTATTGATTTCACTCGGTTCGATCTCGTCTGATACCGAGTTGGATCGCCGATCCAACTCGGGATTGGAGCCGGACGATCCCCGAGTTGGAACCGAGTTTAAACACTATGATTTTGACACTGTCAAGGAGGTCCCAAATAAACCTAAACTGAGAGGAGCTCATATCCTTCCAATTCCCATCAGCAATCAAAGAACTCACATTGTCTCAATGCTACTCCCTTCTCGGTGATTTTGTCGATAAGTAACCCTGTTGATGAGAGGGCTAAGAGGGTGCCAGCTGTCCCACCATAACCACACATCAGCACCATTGGTAATATGCCATTTCAGTAGAGCACGTCCCTTCTCTCTACTGCTCAAGATCTTCCTCCAACCCCAGCTGCATCTTAGAGGGATCTTTACAGACCAGAAATTCTTGCCCTTGAGAAGAAACATGTTAACACTTAACCCAAATAGAGGGGTAATTGGAGTTGATCAGCCAAACATTCCTCAAAATAGCAGTATTGTTCCATTGCTGTAGGTTGAACACATCAAGACCACCTTGGTTCTTAGGCTTGCATATAGTCACCCAAGAGATCGGGTGAATCTTCTTTCTCATATCAGGACCTGCCCAAAGGAAGTCAGCACACATTCTTTCAATGATTTTAAGCCCCTTCTTAGGTATTATAAAACAATTCAGCCAATGAATCTGGATGCTGAACAGGACAGATTTGATGAGCTCAATATGGCCAGCATAGGACAAGGATTTTGCTTTCCAGCTTTGGATCCTCCTCCTAACCCTGTCAATAAGAGGACTGCAATCCCTCACAGGAAGTCTGGTAGACAGCAATGGAATTCCCAAGTATTTTGTAGGCAAGGCCCCTATAGGGAATCCCAAAGTATTGCTGATGAGATCTCTAATCTCTACGTGCAGGAGTATTGGCGCTGCTATATGGGTTGAGAGAGGCAGCTTCTTGTCACTTTTGAGTGTCTAGTGGATGAGGGAGACTCCTCTTTTGTTCTATCTTGGATGAGATCTATGCATGGTTGCTTGCCCATAAAGATTTATACACCTAGTTCGGTTAGCTTGGCATTTGGCGCGTGGTTTTAACCCTTCGTTTGCCCATGTGCTTAGGATGGCTAACCGGCTGGCTGATTGCTTGGCTAGAGGAGGCGTGGTTAGGAACGACTTTTTCTATGGTGTCAGAGATGTTCTCTTTGGCTAGCATCAGTCTAATTTGCGTGTTCATCTCTTCTGTTTTCGTTTACACTTTCTCGTTTGTTGGTCTTATTTGAGAGTTGGTGAGTCCATTGTATATATGTTGATCTGTATTTCATGCTTCTTGCACATTAGTGTTGTTGTCCACCTTGGTCAGTGGCCTAGTGTCCCATGTACATTTACATTCTTATATATATAATACCATTCCATCGAATCCATATAAATTGATTAACTTTTAACTTTGTGATTTTTTGAACTAATGCTTTCTTCAGAAGAACAAGAAAATGAGAAACAAGCATTGGCCGAAGAAAATGGTGGCACGGCAGCTCCATCCCAATATTAGAACGAGAACCTCATTATCAATTAGAACTCGCTTAATGTGTACGAGAACCAACACATAAACACAAGGGTCACATGAACATTATGTAGTACCATGCTTTGAAATTTTTGTCTATCTTATATGCATGAGTAGTTAGTATTATACACATGGTAGAATGTAACTAGCTTGAGATGATGCTGCTTTGATATTTCGTGTGCGCTTCAAATGAAAAAAAAGGAAATGTGCGGTTATATTTTTCCAATTACACCAACTTGATTGTACCTTATTTGGACTGCAAAAGTTGGTTGATTTATTAGTTGGACAGAGCTAGGGGTGCAACTCGGTTCGGTTTGGTTCGGGTTGACTTCAACCCAAAACCAAATCGGGGTTTATACATATAAACCCGAAACCGAACCGAACTTGAAAATGCCAACCCGAGACCGAACCGAATTAGTTTGAGAAACCCTAAATCCGAACCGAACCGAAATTCAGTATTTGGTTCGGCTCAATTTGGTTTAACCGAGGCTTCAATGTCTAGCCAAACCGATCTAATTCGGTTTTGTAATTTCAAAACAAAAACTTTAGAAACCAAACCTAACCTGAATCGAAATCGGTTTGGGCCGGTCTGGTTTCGGGTTGAACCGACTCAAGTTGCACCCCTAATATATATATAATTCATCAATAAGTGATTGGTCTGACGGTGAGGGGATTGTATACCCTTAGATTAGGTCAATTGTTCAATTCTTCCCCCTTACATACTTTTCACACTTATATTATATATGTTGGGTTTCGGTTCGATTCGATTTATAAGAGTATTAAAATGTTAGGCTTCGGTTCGTTTCGGTTCGGTTTAGAAAAGTGTAGCAAAATGTTAGGTTTGGTTTAAAAGAACATATACAAATGTCAGGTTTCGGTTCAGTTCGGTTTAACAGGAGTATAAACCCATAACCGAATCGAATTGATTCGGTTTTGAATTTCCAGAACCAAAATCGAACCAAATTTATAAAAACCCAACCCAAACCGAACCGAAGTCGGTTCGGGTTTGGTTTTAACCGACCCAAGGTGCACCCCTAGACAGAGCTACTGTTTCATATTTTTATTGTAGATAAATTGGATTCACAGGAACAACTTCGTTCAGAAAGTCTGTTTTTGAAGCTTATCGGTATAAACTATAAACTGAAGAAGTGATACGTGCTTTGATCCAAGCGCCTCTCATGGTTCTCACGAGCCAACTTGTTTTGGTGGTGACTTGGTTGTAAATTGGAAAAGAAATCACTCTTAAAACAAAATTGTGCTAATCTGGTTTCAAATTGGGCCAGATTAGCTCACCGATGGAAACAGAGTTGCAGAATGAAATGGTGATTTTGGTCTCAATTCAAACTGAAATTTAGTTCTACCCAATATTGGGCTAACGTTAACCCAGTCCATAGCCTGATCCAGGCCAGCCAGAAATAAAAAGCTGGCGCATCTCGTGCGTAGATATTTGGTGTGACTACATGTACCTTCATCATACTAGTAGGGGTGTCAACTTGTGCGGGTCGACTCATGGCCCGTTCAGCTCTAAGTTACTTTTCGACGGGTTGGGCTTACGTTTTAGGACTTGGGATGGGCCTCGGGCTCGTTTTAAGCCTGTATTATATTTTGGACTGGGTTAGGGCCTTTCTCAACTCAACCCGATAAAGCCCGGCCCTATCATCTAAATATTATATTAAATAAAAATATTGATTTTATACTTTATACCACTATTCGTTTATGGTATAGAATTTTTAATGTTCAATTTCTTCCTTTTTTATAAAATTTTATTGTTTCTAAATGCCAACAAAATCCTTCTTAAAACCTAAAAAGTTAGTAAGTCTTTATATTAAGTTAGGGTTTCAATCTAAAAGAAAGAACAAGAATCTAAAGAATCAACTTCTTGGTTAAAAGCTTACCAAGAAGCGTTAGGAATCATGGACGGAAGAGTTTTTATTTTTTTTTTAATTTTATTTTTGTGTGTGGAATCATTGAATTTGGAATCATGTACAAAATATTTTTTATTGCTTGTTTTATGTATTGGACGTGATTTGGATTATCTGGGAAATGGGTTTAAAACAAAATTTATGGAATTCACTTGCAACAGTTGGAAACAATTTATTTTATGATTATAAATGAGAGCCCGGCCCTCACCCTATAAAAAATCATGGGGCCGGGCTTGGGCTTCAAAGATATGGCCGTGAGCGGGCTTTGAATGGGTAAGGCCAATCATTTTTTCTTTAGGGCTGGGCTAGGGTTGAGAATGGCCCGGCCCAATACCGGCCCATTGACCTACATACTAGTTTCAGTTCAAAACTCATTTGCCACATGGCAAAAAGCTTGACCTACATCTACCGACACAAATATTAAAAGATGTTATATTTGGTAAATAGCTGGTGTAAATTTTTTTACGCAAGTGGGCTTGAAAAAGAAACCCAAATAGAAAAAGACTTTAGTTGGGTTAGCTTCCTACGAATCTGCCGATTATATTGATTTTTAATGAAACAAGACTCTTGAGTCTTGAGTAGGGAAGATATTGATGATTTATCATGGCTAGATAGCATCGGGACCATCTTTTTAATAATTTTCTGCAAATTTTTCTTTTTTAAAATTATGAATTTCATTAATTTTTAGGGTTTTATTCGGTGGAACTATGGCAAGTTTGACGGTTCTATAATAGTTTAGTTTTCTTTTAAATGTTTGTGATGAGTTCAAATGACTTATATATCTAGTTTGAATTCAATTAATATATATATATATATATATGATGAATTGAAATGATATAAATACGTGTCTTAACATATAAACCCCAATATGTTTATCTTAAAACATATGTACATTATCGAACTTTTTAGATTGAAAGTATTATACACGAATGTTACCGTCTCCGATTTTTTGATGTTCTCATAGTTTAGAGAAGAATTTTTTTTTATCTTTTTTTGAATTATCTAATCCGAATTGTTCTTGTACGTATACCGTACCGCAATTTTACCGTCCCCAAACTGACTAACTATGGTTTATACCCATTCCTCGTAAGTGTATATAGCAAATTAGTACTGTTTGATATAGGTTCACAAAATGAAACCCAACAAAATTAACCTAAAGTAGAACACATCATCATTAATATCCATTAAAAGTAATTTTGTTATTGTTTGTTAGAATTTCATTTATTTAATTGTTCTACTATTGTTTTGTAGCTCTTCATCATATTGCGTATCTAGTTCAAGAATAAGTTATAAAGTTACAAATTTGAATAGCCAATAAGAATAAGACTTTTATAATGGAATTTTCCTTTTCTTTTTTTAAATGGATTTGGTACAACCATTTTATGCATGGTAGGGCCCGATCAGTGCTTAAATACCAATGAATATAACATGGCCCAATGTTGAATATCCTAATACATGTTCCAAACCACATCATGTGACTGGCATGTTAGTATTGTTGCTGACTTCCCAAATTAATCATGGATTCTTTCTAATAGTGTTACAGCACTATTACAGGTTCATCCTTGCACAAATAACCTGTGTGCCGGCGATTTGCCATTGAACAAATGACTTGCAAAAGCAAGGATACATCAACCTAGCCGAAACTAGGGCTGTCGGGCTTGGGCTCAGATTGCATGAGCCGAGCTTGAGCTCAATATTTAAGCTCGTGAACCAGGCTTGAGCCCAAAAAGAGGCCCATTATTTTAACGAGCTTCAGCCGAGCTTAGGTAGGCTCAGCTCAGTTAAAGCTCAGCTTGGTCTTATGTATGATATACAAATTTATGTATTATAAGTATTATA
>JAUPMG010296281.1:0-17158 GCA_031762675.1 Pachysandra terminalis | reverse complement strand
AGAGTCCATATCCATGGGTCCATGACCCATGTGCATTAGGATGGGTGCCCACCCACTTCTATTTTGTAGGGATTTCTCCATATGGACCCATCTAGGCCCGTAGACCTAGAAGAAGATCAAGATCTAGATCCAGATCCAAGAGAAGATCAAGATCCAGATCCATGCACCAGAAAGCCCAAAAGGCCCACTCAGATCTATATATCCAAATTCAAAACCTAGATCCAGATTCAGATCCAAGAGAAGATCCAGATCAAGATTCAGATCCATATATCCAAATTCAAAACCTAGATCCAGATTCAGATCCAAGAGACGATCCAGATCCAAGAGCAGATCCAGATCCAGATCCAGATTTAGATCCAAATCAAGAGAAGGCCCAGATCCAACAAAGATCCATGGAGCAGAAGAACAGGGGTTTTTCTTTTTGGCCCAAGAAGGCCCAATTGTAAGCTTCTTTTATTTTATTCATTTGGCCCATGAAGGCAACCTTGTAATCTATTGGCCCAAGTGGCTCCTTTTTACAATAATTCAGGTTAGTTTGACATTTGATTTAATTTCTTTTATTAAATGTGTACTAACCAGGGCACCCTTAGATGTTTGGGTCGGTCCATTGTATTGTCTAGAGTCGTACCCATATGGGTATACCCCCCTTAGGATTTATGCATCTGCATTTTTCTTAACATTACTATCCAATTGTCAATAAAGGTCCAAGGCCCAAAACCCGTGTGAGCCCACGTGATCCAAGTAAGCCAAAAGGGGCTCATACGGGTTAAGGCCTTATCCATGGGTCCATTATCCAATGCTAACCACATTAAGACCCATGAACACATGTTTGGTCTTCATCGCATAGATGGATACATACATTCACTTTAAATCATGTTCATATCGTCTCATTAATCACATTAGAGCATGCATACATCCTAAAAAAAAATCAACAAAGAAAATAAAAAATAAGAAAGAAAAAAAATCTAATATCGAATAAAAAAAAATCAAAAAAGCCTCCGTTTCAAAAAAAAAAAAAGAGAGAGAGAAAAAAAAGGGAAAAAGAAAAAAACCAATCAAAAATCCCCAAAAAAAAAAAAAGAAGAATAGAAAATCACTCAAAATCACAAATTTCAAAAAAAAAAAAAGGAGAAAACAAATTAAATCAAATCCAATAAAAAAAATTCAAAAAGAAAGAAAATCAATAAAAATCAAATCATTACGAAAAAAATTAAAAAGAAAAGAAAAAAAATCAATGAAGGTTAATCAATTCAAAAAAAATAAGAAAAGAGAAAAAAAAATCAAAAATCAAATGATTTCAAAAAAAAAAAGAAAAATTCATTGAAGATCAATCATTTCAAAAAATAAAAAAGAGAAGAAAAAAAACTTTTGGAGTATCTTCAGAATCATCAAACTTTGCATATCACTATCATACACACATGTATTTAAAGAAAAATTAAAAAATAGGGGCATACATAGAGGCTCATTCATACATTTCGTTTTCACAACATTTTCATCACATCATCATATTTCATTGTATTTAAGTGCGCTCTCCTGAGATATTGCCGGGAGAGCCATTAACTCACTTGCAGCTTCATATCATATCATTTCTATCATTTGGGTATATTCTCCTGAGATTTGGCCGGGAGGGTTACCTATTGCGTTCGAGCGTGCTCTCCTGAGATTTGGCCGGGAGGGCTCACTCACTCGCTACATTATCATATTTTATCATTTAGGTATATTATCTTAAGGCTTATTCGGATGGCCACTGACATGCTTACATTACAATGTTATACCTTTTGAGCGAGTCCTCTTGAGATTTAGCCGAGGACTCTCGCTTTTCGCTTCTCGCTTTTTGCTTTTCGCTTTATCATACACCACATTTTTTTCTGGATGTATTTTTCTGAGATTTAGCCGAGAAAATCATTCACTTTCTTCCCCCTCGAGTATGTTTTCCTGAGATTTAGCCAGGAAAGTTGCTCGCTTCCGAATGTATTTTCTTGAGATTTAGCCGGAAAAATCATTCGCTTTCTTCTCCACCGAGTATGTTTTCCTGAGACTTAGCCGAAAAAGTTGCTTGCTTCTGGATGTGTTTTCCTGAGATTTAGCCGAGAAAATCATTCGCTTTCTTCTCCCCGAGTATGTTTTCCTGAGATTTAGCCGAGAAAGTTGCTCGCTTCCGGATGTGTTTTCCTGAGATTAAGCCGGGAAAACCATTCGCTTTATTCTCCCCCGAGTATGTTTTCCTTAGATTTAGTTGAGAAAGTTGCTCGCTTCCGGATGTATTTTCCTGAGATTTAGTCGAGAAAACAGTTCGCTTCCAGATGTGTTTTCTTGAGATTTAGCCGGGAAAACCATTCGCTTTCTTCTCCCCCGAGTATGTTTTCCTGAGATTTAGCCAGGAAAACCATTTGTTTTCTTCTTCCCCGAGTATGTTCTCCGGAGATTTAGTCGGGAAAATCATTCGCTTTCTTCTCCCCCGAATATGTTTTTTTGAGATTTAGCCGGGAACACTGCTCGCTTCCGGATGTGTTTCCTGAGATTTGGCCGGGAAAACCACTCGTTTTCTTTTTCCTCGAGTGCTCTCTCTTGAGATTTAGCCGTGAGGATCATTAGCGCATTCAACATATCATTTTATGCATTGCATTCGAGTGTGCTCTCTTTAAATTCAGCCGGGAGGGCGGCTCACCCACTTGTATCACGTCATTGCATCATTGGAATTCATATATTTTCTTTCTTTTGCCTCTTTTGAGAGAGTTCGTTATAAGCCGCCCAAAAGTAGGTTTTGTTCATTGCATTTTTCATCATCGCATCAATATCCAATTGCGTCATTTACAGCAATTCCTACATCATTGCATTCACGTCATCATGCATTACATCATCATCATCATCACGATTTCTGAGATACTCTGAAGTTTTTTTGTAGCCACAGGTTATAAGGTACTACAGTCACTTTTTTATACAACCTAGAAGAGATCATATCATCTCCTCACAGTTTGCAGGACCATTTTCATGCTGGTAACTGTATCCACTTTTCTCAAGGTTCAGTATTTTAATGAACCTTCGACCTTGAGAAAAGTAATTTAAGAAGGTTCAAAAAGAAAAATCAAAACAAAAAATCAATTAAAAAAATCAAAAAGAGCATTAAAAAGATTTGTCATCAAAAAGTCTTCTGAATTCTTCTTCATATTATCATGATCTTAATAGCCAAATGAAATTTTTGAGCAAAAGTAATGAGAAATATGTATATTTGAGCAAAAGTAATGTTAGAATCAGTCTAATGAGATCAAAATACATTAGTACACAAAATTTCAAAGCAAATGGACCAGGTTGGTCATTTTCGGCGAGCCGAGGGGTCGTTGACCAGGGTTTGATATACCTTCGGCGGCCTTTCAGAGTACCAAGGGGCTCCAAAGGGTTTTTGGGGATTTTGGGTTTCTGCTAGATGGTCAGGCTCGGCATGCTTTCGGCGCACCGAGTTGGGGTCTCAGTGAACAAACCAGGGACTTAAAGTCTTTGTGGTCGCTCGGCGTGCTTGGTCTATTTGGCCTGTTTTTGACTCCTCTTCAACTCCAAGCATAAAAACTTGTTAAGTAACCCCCCTTAACTTTGAATTCCGCACGCCGAGAAATAAATAAACATCAATAAACATGATTTAATTCATACTTACCATATCCTACCATTAAACTTAGAAAACTTGATGAAAACTTTGAAAAATACTTCATACACAATGAAAGTAACTTTGAACTCCTATTTGAATTATAAACCAAGTTATCCTTGAATACTTACCTTAAGTTGGAAGGTTGGTGTAAGAAGTTACACCTCTTGATCTTCTTCTTCTTCTTCTTCTTCTTCTTCTTCTTCTTCTTCTCCAAGTGATAAATCAACATCCCAAGGCTTTATGCTTATATAGGCACTTAGGAGCTCTAGGATTAGTAACTTTGGACTCTTAATCTCAACCATTGATTGGTATTCCCAGCCCATATTGGTTTATTTCTAAGTTGGTTCTGTTTCTATTTTGGTTTTAGAATCCTAGCTTTATTACTAACTTTTGTTTGTAGAGAACACTTACTACTTGTAAGCTTTTACATCTGAGACAATAATTGGAGATTGGAATCTCCTACAAAATCCTAACCACATGTTTAACTTTTGAAGTTATGATTGTGTGTGTTGTAGCTTAGTTTCCTAACTGTACAACCCACAAATCACAATCGGTCAAAAGTCAAACAATATAGCAATTACTAAAATTTTAAAATAACCTCTAACTTTTTGGTATTTACACATTGACCCTATTATTTTGTTTGGGTTATTACATCCTACCCTCCTTAAGAAAATTATGTCCTCGAAATTCTCTTACCTTATATGAAGAGTTGCGGGTGCTTGTCCCTCATGTCAGCTTCAAGTTCCCATGTTGCTTTGGATACTCGGTGATTATTCCATATAACCTTCACCTTTGGTATCACCTTGTCGCGTAGGACTTGTTCCTTCCGAACCAAAATCTCTACAGGTTCCTCTTTATATGTTGCATTGTCTTGGATTGTGATTATTTGCCAATCAACCATGCTTATTGGATCCGGATGATACTTCCTTAACATTGAGATGTGGAATACATTATGCACTAAGTCTAAGCTAGACGGTTGTCGCAATCTGTAGGCCACTTCTCCAATTTGTTCTGAAATCTCGAATGGTCCAATGATCAGGGTGCTAATTTACCTTTCTTCCCAAATCTGAATACTCTCTTGGTTGGTGAAACTTTAAGGAAAACCCAGTCTCCTACTTGAAATTCCAGTTTTCTTCTTCTCAGGTCAACGTACTTCTTTTGTCGGTGTTGAGCCATAGCGACTCGTTCTCTAATGATTCTGATCTTCTCAATTGTTTCAACAACTAACTCTGGTCCTAAGGGAATGTGAACATTCTCCTCGTTCCAGCACAATGATGATCTTCAAGGTCTCCCGTATAGTGCTTCAAATGGTGCCATTCCGATGCTTGTTTGGTAGCTGTTGTTGTAGGAAAACTCCACAAGTGCCATGTGGTCGTCCCAACTTCTCTTTAATTCAAGAATACAAGATCTGAGCAAGTCTTCAAGTACTTGGGTAATTCTCTCCGTTTGGCCATCGGTTTGAGGGTGAAACACCGTGCTGAAATTGAGTTGAGCTCCCAATGCTTTGTGCAAAATCCCTCAAAATCTTGAAATATATTGTGATCCGCGGTCTGAAACAATGGTAACAGGTACTCCACGCAATCGGATGATCTCCTTCATGTACAATCTCGCCAATTTGTCCGTGTTCATTGAAGTCCTTGTTGGTATGAAGTGTGCTGATTTGGTTAGCCTGTCCACGATCACCCAAATCATGTTGTGATTGTTGCGGGTCTTGGGCAGTCCTGTGATGAAGTCCATTGAGATGTGTTCCCACATACATTCTCCAATTGGTAGAGGTTGGAGTGTTCCGGCTGGCTTTTGGTGTTCAGCTTTGACTTGTTGACAAACCACACACTTGGTCACGAACTCTTCAATATCTACCTTCATTCGTCTCCATCAATAATTGCGTTGTAGATCGTAGCACATCTTTGTCCTTCCGGGATGGATAGATTATCAAGAACATGCTTCTTCTAGAATCTCTCTTTTCAGCTCCTCATCTTATGGTACACAAAGTCTCTCCTTTAATCGAATGCTTATGTCTTCCTCCTTGGTCCAATCTGGTCGTTCAACATCATTGGGTAGGGCTTGCATCTACGGCTCCTTTGCTTGTAGTTCAATGATTCTGGTTTTGAGTGAAGGTTTAGCAAGGATGTTGCATAATCTCACCCCTTGATCTGCTACAAGAGCTTCGATGTTGAAATTAACAAGCTTCTCGTACATCCGCCATTCTTGAATCATCATGTGTGCTACAATGCTTCTAGGCTTCCGGCTGAGTGCGTCCGCTACAACGTTTTTTTTGCCCGGATGATATTGAAGTGAGAAATTGTAGTCATTGACCAGCTCCATCCACCTTCGTTATCGCATGTTCAGGTCTTTTTGTGAGAAAAAGTCTTTCAAGCTCTTGTGATCAGAAAATACCTTAAAGGTCTCTCCAAAGAGATGATGTTGCCAAATCTTCAAAGCGAACACTATTGTTGCCAACTCCAGATTGTGCGTAGGGTAGTTTCTTTTATGAGGCTTAAGTTGTCTTGAGGCGTAGATTACAACCTTCCCTTTTTGCATCAGAACACAGCCAAGTTCCTATAAGGATGCATCGGCATAAATCACGAACTTCACGCCACTTTCCGGAATGGTCAAAACTGGTGCTGCTGTTAGTTTATCCTTGAGTGTTGCAAAGGCTTTTTGGCATGCGTCATCCCACATGAACTTCACATCCTTCCTTGTGAGTTTGGTCAAAGGTACTGTGATGCAAGAAAATCCTTCATTGAATCGTCGGTAGTATCCCGCCAATCCAAGAAAGCTACGAACTTCGGATTCTTTTTTGGGCATTCCCAACTTAGTATCGATTCAACCTTGTTTGTATCCACTGAAATTCCCTCCTTCGACACAATGTGTTCTAGGAACTTCACTTCTTTTTGCCAAAAGTCACACTTAGAAAATTCCTCATACAATTTGTGATCTACCAATGTTTGTAAGGCAAGTCGGAGATGCCCTTCATGTTCTTCTTTGGTTTTGGAGTAAACCAAGATGTCGTCAATAAATACCACCACGAACTTGTCCAGGTATGGTCTGAAGATTCTTTGCATCATGTCCATGAATACTGCTGGTGCATTGGTCAATCCAAAAGGCATGACCACAAATTCGAAGGATCTGTACCTCATTTGGAATGTTGTATTTGGAATGCCACCTTCCTTGATGCGTAGCTGATGGTAACCAGATCTGAGATCGATCTTTGAAAAGTATCGAGCTCCCTTTAGTTGATCAAACAAATCTTCTATTCTTGGCAAAGGGTACTTGTTCTTTACTGTCACTTGGTTCAGCTTTCGGTAGTCGATGCATAGCCAAAGAAATCCGTTTTTCTTCCTCACAAATAGAACCGACGCTCCCAATGGTGATGAACTCGGTCGAATGAATTGCAAGGTAAGCATCTCATCTAATTACTTTCTCAGCTTGTCAACTCAGTAGATGTCATATGGTAAGTCGGTAGTGCAATCGAGTTTGCTCCAGCCATTAGGTATATACTAAACTCTACTTCTCTCTTAGGAGGCAATCCGGGTATGTCTTGGAATACACTTCCAAATTGGCATACTATTGGAATTTGCTCTCATTCTCCCCTCTCATCTATTTCCCATAAGTCTAAACATACTAAGTGATATAAAGTTTCAAATTTAGACCCTCTAACCTTTATAGTTTTACCCTCCGTTGATACAAAAGACACTATTCGGTTCTGGCAGTCTATTCGCACATGATATTCAACTAGCCAATCCATACCCAAAATCACATCAAATTTCATCTTGTTAAACATAATTAGGTCAATTGGTAATGTGGACTCACCTGCCATAACTAAGCAAGGCTCACATACCTTCCCTAAGTATGTTGAATCTCTGATGGGATTTGCTACAACAAGACTCCTTTCTTGGTCCTTCATAGGCAAACCTAAACAGTTCACAAATGAATTTGCTATAAAGGAATGCGACGCTCCCGTGTCAAACAAAACCTTGGTTGAGGTGTGAGAAATACAAACCGTACCTTCCATGACTTCCCCTTGCTGTTGCTCGATGGCATACACTCTAGGTTGTTGAGTTGCTGCTGTGGAACTCTAGCCTTAGTTCCCTTCAATGCTTGTGCTTGTGGTGCCGACTTTGGACCTTGTTCATAGTGAGGCTTGGGTACAAGTTGTTGCTGTTGTCCTAGGGAAGTGTTTGCTTGTGGATTCTTAGGGAATCGATAATCCCTATGTGATGTCCTAGTCTTCCACAATTGAAACACCTTATGCTAGGAAAGCCTTGAGTGCTGATTGGCCCTTGAGTCCTTTGTCTCTTCTACTGTTCTTACAGTACCCTTGGAATTTTTGGCTCTTGGGTTGTTCCGCCCCATCCTTTGGTCTTGCAACTTCCAGAATTCTTGCATGTCCTTCTTTACCTTTCTTGCGCAATCGACCAGCTTGTGGTACTCCGTGAACTCCCGTACGATTAGCCTACTTTTGATGCTAGGCCTCAGTCCGCTTTCAAACCTGAAGGTCTTCTTCTCCTCTTCGTCAACGGCATAGGTGGCGAATTGTGATAGCTTCGTGAATTTTGCAGCATACTCCGATACCGTCATGTTACCTTGCTCCAGCTTCATGAACTCCAATTCCTTCTCCTTCCTAACAGTCTTAGGAAAATACTCCAAATAAAATTATACCTTGAAGTGCGTCCAGGTTTGGACGTTCATGATCTCTAGCGTTGCTTTTCACCATCTCCTTGCTTCATCTTCTAGCATGAACACAGGAAAACGAACCTTCTCTAGCTCATTCACTTCCATCACCTTGAAGATGTGCTCCAAGGAATTAATCCAGGCTTGAGCTTCCATTGGGTCGATAGTGCCTTCGAAGACATTCGGTCCAAGCTTCTTGAACTTCTCAATGCTGTGAACATTCCGTTGCACCTCAGTTTGTTATGGTGTCGACCGTGACTGATTTTGGGGATCGGCGTGCTCTCAGTGAGCCAAGGGTGCGCTGAATGGTTTCTGGGTAGTTCAGCAAAGTGTTCGGCGCACCGAGGAGGCCGCCTAACATCGCGATTTGGTCTGTTTGGCCTATTTTTTACTCCTCTTCAACTCCAAGCATAAAAACTTGTTAAGTAACCTTCCTTAACTTTGAATTTCAAACAAAACCCAATAAATAAATATTAATAAACATGATTTAATTCATACTTACCACATCCAACCATTAAACTTAGAAAACTTGATGAAAACTTTGAAAAATACTTCATACACAATAAAAGTAACTTTGAACTCCTATTTGAATTATAAACCAAGTAATCCTTGAATACTTACCTTAAGTTTGAAGGTTGGTGTAGAAATTTACACGCCTTGAACTTCTTCTTCTTCTTCTCCAAGTGATGAATCAACCTCCCAAGGCCTTATGCTTATATTGGCACTTAGGAGCTCTAGGATTAGTAAATATGGACTCTTAATCTCAAACGTTGATTGGGTATTTTTAAATCTAAGTCTTTAGATTAATTTCCCATCCTATATTGGTTTATTTCTAAGTTGGTTGTGTTTCTTTTTTGGTTTTAAAATCCTAGCTTTATTACTAATTTTTGTTTGTAGAGAACACTTACTAATTGTAAGCTTTTAAATCTGAGCCATTAATTGAAGATTGGAATCTCCTACAAAATCCTAACCATATGTTTAACTTTAGAAGTTATGATTGTGTGTGCTGTAGCTTAGTTTCCTAATTGTACAACCCACTAATCACAATCCACTAATCACAATCGGCCAAAAGTCAAACAATATAACAATTACTAAAATTTTAAATTAACCCTTAATTTTCTGGTATTTACACATTGACCCTATTATTTTTTTGGGGTTATTACAACTACCCTGAGGGAAGAAAAAATAAGGCCTACTTTTGAGCCCATTGCTTCAAAAAGAAGTGCTCGGTAAGTGCACTATCTAATCCAACAAATAGAATATGAAGAGTTGAATTAATCCTACGAATGGCCTTTGTGACTATCGAGATCCATAGGTCATTAGTAAATAAGACCCAAGGACTGTCTAGATCCTTGGTAATATTTTCTATATTAAGCCAAGGGGCTTCAATGAGTTAGAGTTTATTTTGAATGAGAAGGGGATTACGCTTCACGAAAATGCCTCAACACTGCCATCTTGATGAGAGATTTCATGTTTTGGTGAAAAGGTTTGCATACGTTGTGTATCCTCACACATGGGGGATAAATAAATCGGCCTTGGAAACCTTGCCATCACTAGTTCAAAATTAAAGTAAGGGGTTTATTTTTAGTTTTTTAATGTAATGAAAAAAAATGTGAGTATATTGTTGTAAAACTGCAAATGCAGTACAAAAAGAGGGGGGGAGAGAGAGAGAGAGAGAGAGAGAGAGAGAGAGAGAGAGAAAAGGAGGATGAGATTCGACAAAGCTCGCCTTGTATGGTGAAGTTCGTCAATAGTATGAGATTTGACGAAGGTCGTATTGCATGATGGAGCTCTTCATAAATATGAGATTCAATGAAGCTCTTCATAAATATGAGATTCGACGAAGCTCGCCTTGTATGTTGAAGCTCGTCCATAGTATGAGATTTGATGAAAGTCTTCTTGCATAATGGAGATTTTCATAGATATGAGATTTAACAAAGCTCGCCTTGTATGGCGAAGCTCGTCAATAGTATGAGATTTTATGAAGGTTGTCTTGCATTATAGAGCTCGTTATAAATATGAGATGTGATGAAGGCCATTTGGCATGGCGGAGCTCGTCATAATTATGAGATTCCGATGACGTTCATCCTATTAGAAGAAATTCATCCTTATGGAGAGACTCGGCAAAGACCACAGTGCATGGCAGAACTAGGCATCACAAAAGAAAGTATGGCAAGACTTGGAAAGAAAAGCACGAAGTCATTTTTGATTCGGTGGCTCTGACCTTTCGTCATTCTTGGGGTTTGCATGAAATATTTAGAGAACTCACACCTACATCTGTTAGACTATTCTTGACACGACAAGCACTCCGACAAGCAGATTCTACACTTGATAAGCTGAGTATGATACCGAAGCCACCACTAGCCAACCTGCCAAACATATTTTGGTTGTCTTTCATCTCTCAATTTTTATTGTTGCATGATTCAGTCACCGGCTCAATTCCTACACCCGACAATTGTTGGCAGAACACCACTCAGCCGCCTCGTCATGAGCCTACTGAACCTCGGCCAATCCTAACTCTGCAACATTGGTATCTGAGAAGATATGAGATTTTGATGATGCTACAGAAACACGTCTCATCAAGCATTGCGATACTTTGAAAAACGTCATCCAACGAGGTGATGAATGTCATGCATTATGAGACTCGATGACGGACATCCAAGAAGGATTGAACTCGTCACTATTGTGAGAATGTACCAATCCAGTCTGTACTATGGAGCAAGGCCACAAATGTGAGATTTGATGAAGCACCTCTTTCATGAGGTCAACTCAAAAATATAAGTCTCAACCGAAGCTGTCATGGAGCTTGTTGCACTTACAATGAGATCACAACGGAAAAAATAAGAATTCGCCAAGGAAAGAGAATAAGAGCCAAGAATTTGTGTTTGGTGTCAAGTCTGACAAGGCAACGATCCCAGCACTAACAATCACATCTTCTATGGTAAAGCGAGATGTAAGTCTCGACGGAAGCCGTAATGGAGCTCGTCATGCTTATAATGAGATCACGGCCAACAAAATGAGAATTCGCCGGAAAAAGAGAATGAGAGCCGATTATTTGTGGATGGTGTCAACTCCGAAAAGGAAATGACCCCCGCACTGACAAACACATTTTCTATAGAAAAACTAGGTGAGAATTTGTGTATGGCGTCGATTTGAAAAAGTGACGAATCTTCGAACACATTTTCTACAACAATGAGATGC
Organism: Pachysandra terminalis; assembly: GCA_031762675.1. Lineage (NCBI taxonomy): Eukaryota > Viridiplantae > Streptophyta > Magnoliopsida > Buxales > Buxaceae > Pachysandra > Pachysandra terminalis. The sequence continues at coordinate 5,643 of JAUPMG010296281.1, read as the reverse complement.
ACGCAAAGAAATCCATGAATTTGCTGTGTATGGCGTCTGATATAGGAGGGTGATGATCCTCTAGACAGTCAGACACATTTTCTATAATGCTATACTTTTAAACAGAGACACTTAAAGACAATCAAGAATTTGTGTATGGCGTTGAATCAATAAGAGCAATGACTCTTTAGACCGACAGGCACATATTCTATGAAAATACTCTTTCAAACAAGTACAACTTTAATGGTGATAATGGAAAAATACGAGAATCAAAGGCTCGAAACCCATTTTGCCGAAGAAGTGATACTTTAGCTGAACTAAAAAAATAGACGATGGTGCTTACTTCGAAATATTTGCCGAGGTTCAAAAGTTCCAAAGAATGAGATAGTGTTTACCTCAAAATATTTGCTAAAGTTCAAAACCTCCAAAGAATGAGTTGCAGGACGAGCATGTCTCTTGTAGCATGCTTAAAGGAAGAATGAGCAATGTTGTCATATCTCTTGCATCGACAACACTTCGACTTCCACACAAGTATTTGGGGTGACCTCATGGTAATAAAGGCACCCCACAATTAATTAAGATTTTTAAATTTAATGAGATAAGAGAATGACAACTTTGAGAAAAGTTGACTAATGGTATTTTCTTCCAAAAATGACCTTAGGATTTTGCCACCTGGCGTTCTATAATTGCCATCGGTAAAATGAGGCTTAATTTTGATGGTCATTTTTGAAAAGTATGTCATTTCAGCATAATGAGGTGAGGTGGAGGGTTCTGAGCCATGTCATTACCTATTGGACTGCCAAGTTGCTTGACGTAAAATTGGAATTTAAGATATTAATAACGATTGTTAATTGTACCGAACCGGTTTCGTCGAGCATTCTTGCCGAATGAACTAAGACTTTGACAATCCCATTTGGTGTCCCGAGCTCATCGACAAATGCCATAAGAGGGACCGGGTGTGATAATCCAAACTAATATATGGGTTATTTTGCAATTTATTAGAAAATAAGAGTTAATCTAAAATTTTAGAAAGTTAACTACATGTTTGACTTTGACTCCTTGTGATTGGACACACCATCATAATCTCATAATATAGGGGTTATTTTGCAATTTATTAGAAAATAAGAATTTATTTATGAAAAGTTTTTATTTTTAGTTATGTTTCAAATAAGGCAGGTATTGGTCTACTTTCTAAATTGGGTAAGTTTTTGGTTATGCTATGGGAATGTGATAGGCACCCACAAGCACCTGGTCTGAAACCGGTCTCTACTCAACTAAGGTGTAAAAGGCGATGGTTCTATTGGTCCAAGTTGGTAAGTTCTAAAAGTCACTTTTTAGAGTCTTTTTTGAAGATTTTCATGCATAGAAATAAAAAAACGTATAGTGAAACAAGTTCAGGGTTGAACCTTTTTGGAGCTTAGAAACACCCAAAATGGACAGACCATACTTGTTTTCTGAGGAAAAAAAAAATCCTAAAATCAGTGTCTTCTCAATCTTTTTATTAGTTTGGTGCAAGTCCAGATCATTTTAGAAATAAATCATTTTAGACCAAAATAGATTATTTAGGACATAAAAAGTGAAGAAAAAGAAGGGGTTAGTACATGCATTGATTTGGATGTATTTGCACATAAACAATACCCCAAAAAACAACAACAACAACAATGATAAAAAGGATATGAAACTATCCTATTCTATGCATGCTCTTACCAATAAGGAAAGTAATGAATGAAGATCTATTTAATGCATAATCATAAGAAGTAATATGATTAATACTAGGATAATATAAATACTTATTCTAATGCATAATAAATACTAATAAAATAAAAGGATAGATACATGGAATGTGATATACTATTCCAATGCATAAACTTGAAATAAAAAGATGCATACTTGTAAGTTAGTTGAAATAACCATTAAAGACTGAAATAAAGAAAAGAGATGATGGTCAGCTGAGTTTTCGCCTTTTAGCTCTGAGAGATGATGGTCAGCCAAAGCAGTGTTGGAAGTTACCTTGTTGGTCCTTCATTTTTGTGCACATGTGTTGTTTAACTCTGGTGCTTCGCATTTTTTTATTACATCTGCTTTTGCATTGTCTTTGGGTTTGGCTTGTGAGAAGTTGGATTTTGGTGTTTGTGTGAGTATTCAAGTAGAGGGTGTGGCTTCTTTTACTCGAATTTTTCGATCCTGCGTGATTCAAGTGGGAGAGTCTACCTTGTTTGTGAATTTGTTTGTTTTGGAGATGAGGGAGTTCAATGTCATCTTAGGAATAGATTGTTTGTTTCCCATCGTATCAAGATTGACTATTTTCCGTGGGTTATGAGTCTCACATATCAGGTTCGACTCTGCTCCACTTTGTTGGTTCTTTTGGGGATCGATTGGGGGAGTTGGTTGTTAGTCTATCCTTGGAGGAAAAGAGGCAAACCATCGATCAGATTCTAGTGGTTTCTAAGTTTGATGATATGTTCCAGGAGATTCTAGGTTTTCCGCCAATGAATTCCAAATTGACCTTGTGTCGGTACTTTGCCTATATCTCTTGCGACCTGCCGAATGGATCCGTCTGCATTTCATATGATTGTGCTTGAATCACGCGTGATGATTATATATACATTGTTGCATAAGCATGCATTGCATTCATTAATAATTGAATTAGCATATCATAATGCATTGCACATCACAACATATTATATTCCATTGCATTTCATATCATTGCATATATTTTAGAACATACTAACATTATGTTTTTGTCTATGGGAATACCATTGAAGAGTGGCATTGTCCCTACTTGGATCTTAAATACTGTTTTGATTTGTATACTTACTAAGCTAAGTGTAGCTTATGCTTTCGAGCCACCATATTTCAGGATCTATAGATGAGGGACAACAAGATTATGATGATCAAGATGGGGGATAAGACTATGATGAAGACTTTAGTTTTAATTAGAGCATTGTTTGGTTATTTCAATAGACTTTGTAGTAGGATTAGTTGGCTTTATGTTTTTAATGATTTAGTAATATTAGGATCAAATTTGAGTAATTGGTAGGATTTGATTGAAGTGTGAAACTAGGAATAGTTTATTTTCATTGTTTTGATGTTTGATGCAATGGATTGATTTTAAGGATGTTTATTTCCAGAACTTTATTTTATAATTATTTTAATGAATTTCAATGTGTTTAAAAATGTATTGACTACCACTCCCATGTGGAATAGGGTGAGAATTTTATTTCAAATCTTTAGGGACTCCATTGAGATCTCTAGGTTTGGGATGTGGCAGAATCAACCTAGAGGCATTATAGCTCAAGGTAAAGAAAAGAAAGTGTGTAAGCTAGTAAAATCTCTATATGGATTAAAACAAGCACCTAAACAATGGCATAAAATTTTGATAGCATGCTAGTATCTAGTGGATATTAGATAAATGATTCTGATAGATGTGTGTATCATAAATTCAAAAATAATGATGATGTGATAATTTACTTATATGTAGATGATATGCTCACAAAGGGAACAAATCTTGAAATAGTGAAAAACACTAAAAAATTATTAACTTCCAAATTTGATATGAAGGATTTGGGAGAACTAATGTGATACTAGGTACTAAAATTATACACAATGAGAATGGTATTGCCTTATCACAATTTCACTATATAGAGAAAATTATAAAGAAGTTTGAGCACTTTGATTGTAATCCTGTGAGCACTCCCTATGACTAGTATTCACTTGTCTAAAGTTAAAGGTGTAAGTATATCACAACTATAATATTCTAGGATCATTGGCAACCTTATATATTTGATGAACCGCACTAGACCTGACATAGCCTATAGTGACAACCCAGAACTATCAGTCCTCTTGGGGGCCCAGTGAGGTCCAGATTGTAACCTTCACTCCCTCGGGAAAGGGAGTCGTAGTCGATTCATAGCTAAAGCAGGAGTGAATAAACATTCATTCACAAAAACTGAAAATATAAAGATGCTTGCTATAAATAATTACAATGTAAGCAACGGAAAACAAAATACAATTCTAGGTTTAAAAATAGGATTTTGCTGTGGATATCAACTCAAGTATCCACATAAAGAATCACAATCCCAAAATATCAGAGTATGTACAAAAATACTTCATAGACATTACAATTGTTCACTAGTAGAAGTAGACGTCTTCTTCTTCGTAGACCTCCTCCCTAGAAGCTCTCTCGTCAGCAACGGTCTCCTCTAAAGCTCCTGCAATGTTTGCTAAAAAAGCATGAGCTATAAAGCCAGTAAGAAAATAACTTCAAAAATATGTAAGATTATCCTAGAGACCAAACATTCACAATACTCTCAGTCCAGGCAATAAGGAAGACATAACAAATGCAATGCATGTGGTAAGTTGTTTATTATGCATGTTGTGGACCTAATTACAGTAATCACCAAGGTGAGCTAACAAAAAATCTAGTATGTTGTGCAAATGCAACTCTGCTAGAGTGTCAAGGTGGCATGTTTCCTCTAGATCCAGTCTCTATCCGGGATGTCCTAGCAACCTGAATTCGCCCTAGGATGTTCCAGCAACCTGAAATCATCCCCGGTCGTAAAGGTCGAAGGAATAGAGCTATTTCTATGTATACAGTATAGTTTTAAGGGCTTTCAACCAAGGAGGCACAATCTCCCACGTATTTTTTATCAATGGTAATCTACCGAGGCTTGCACCCACGTGCGGTATCCCTTAGGAAAACAAGGCACTTGACAAAACTATAAAGATCTTTCTCTAATCCATGACACAATGCCCTCGGGCAAAAGAGAGAGTCTATCGCTCCTCCCTCAACTCCGTCCTGCCAGTCCCCTCACTAGATGTGAAGTTCACATCACTCTCATTTCCAATCACAAGACGCAACCGTGTGGTCTCGGAACATAGGGTCACACTCTTCGACCAACTATGGTCTAGAGTCAATGCGGTGCTGTGAAGTGTACACTTTAGCTAAACATACATTTCATTGTGTATAGGGTGCATTAGAACTAACTAGGGTATACAGTCCACACATTTTCGTATATTTCCACATAACATCTCACTAACTCAAATTTACATGGTGAAAGTTTCAATGTCAATCATACTAGAGTGCATACATCGTAAAATGTATATCAATTAATAAAAATGAAAATGTAAGTCCCATCTGTCAGGTTCAGCAAGGTCTTCGACGCACCAAAGCCTGCCTCGGCGAACCTCTTTGAGATTCATCGACATTTCCAAGGAGCTGTTTTTCGGCGATCTCTTTGGCGCACCGAAGCCAGTTTCGATGCACCGAACTGATACTCGGTGACCTAACCAGTGACATTCTGTCACGCCCCAGATCCTATAACCCGAACCCCTAGGCGGGATGGTACAGATCTCGAGGTGAGACCTTCGGGATCCATTTCTAGACCGCGAATCGACATCGTCATAACCAAAAAGGACAAATGAAAAGCTGAATTCATTCATCAAAACAGAGTGGCGGAAGGAAATGTACGTAAAGAAATGAAATAATTACATCAAAGTAAGTGGCTTTAGAAGAGCCCTAAATACATCATCTCTAAAAATGAAATAATATCCAAGTTTGTACAGAAAATAACCAAGAGAACAAAAGAATAACAACTATGAACTCCGAATAGTCCATCTCTCAGAATCGACCTGCAACACGATGAGTTGCGTGAGTTGGGTACT
>JAUPMG010296270.1:0-17158 GCA_031762675.1 Pachysandra terminalis | reverse complement strand
CAAGATGATCATAATTATCTGAATTAATTATGCCATTAAGCGTAATTAATTCAATAATCCGAACTCGGGATATTACAGGCCTTCTCTTCCCTTCTGGTAGGAGTACTACCAGAAGTCATAGATGGGGGAGCAGGAGGGCTCCTACTTCCCCCAGGGACTTCCCTCTCTTGTTCCGCTCCCAGGGGAGCCTTGCCTAGATCTCTCTGTGGCAAGGTAGGAGGGAACAAGGGAGGTACTCTACCCCCAACTCTTCCCTTTTCTGCAGTAACTGCAACACCAAGAGTACACATCAGTGCAAAGGAGACATAACAAGTGCAAATTCTACAGAGGGAATGAGGATACTTACCAGAAGAGGATCCCTCGAAGAGTGGGGGAGGAACTCTAGAACCTCCAGCTCCAGCAATCCCTTGTGAGGGTTGAGATACCCTGCTGGTTACAGGTGCAGCTCCCTCTTGCGAGATCCCAGCTGACACCCTCGAACCCTTGCCTTCAACTCCTTTTGTAGGAGACAAGGCAGAGGAATCGTTGGCTTGCGGTCCTTCCCCTACTCCTCTGGCAGTTGCTTGTTACAAGGATAAGCAGACAAGTCAGAGACAATTCTAAGAGAAAGATCAAGGTAGAAGGAAAATAGTCCATAATTCTTACCTTCAGAGTCCCGGCGACAGTAGACTTCACCCGGACGCGTGGCTTCGAAGGAGAAGGTTGTTCCTCGGCAGGACCAGGAGCTACAACCTCAGCAAAGGGGATATCCCCTGCTGGCAGGATCCCCTCCAAGATGCGCTCGAGGGTGAGACCAAATGGCAGAGAGGTTGTCCCTGGCCTAGGGGGAGCCTGGGCACTCTCGCACTCCTACTCCTCCTCAGGAGAAGATTCTCAATGGGAATGTGGTCTTCATCCACCTCTTCCTCTTCTACCTCCTCCTCGGCAGATGCCTCCTTGGTCTAGACAAGGGGAGCTTTTTCAAGACCTTCATCAGTTATAGGATCACTACCTTCTTGCCTCCACTCACAGATATCCTGAATCATGATATGATCAGGAATTTCATGGAGTACGGGGTGGCCATCCCCAGTCTGGAAGGCGTAATTCTTGTCATTTCTTTTGAGCCTCTGCTCCTTGGCCCCTCTGTGATTGATCTTCGAGGGCACTGGTTCGCCCCTGCAGAACTTGTCTAGGCAAACTAGGGACTTGTGCCAGTAGTCCAACCACCAAGGAGATATCCTGCCATATCTCTCTGGTGTGGCAGGGGTAGCTTTGAACTCAGCTGCCAGGACGAGGTAGTCATGTGCTCAAAGGAATCTCTGCCCAATGACCTCTGCATTTGCTGACGCAGTTCGCTTGAACTCCACGTCGCTAGGTGGCGCAATCTGATCAAACCCAAACTGCCGGACGAAGCGCTGTGGGTTGTAGGTTGGGAAGTTGCTCCCACAATCCGTAACCAAGCTGATCAGGTACCCCGGGTGAATGATCACCAGGAACGCCCTTTCCTCCGGGGAGAGCTGGAGCCACGAGACAGTGCTTTTCTCTGCGTCTGCCGCCACCATTACCCCAAAGGGCTGCAACAGTCTGATCCCTCCGTTCTGATAGGGCCAGTACTCGAATTCCGCCTCGACGTCCATCACTTGATGCAACTGGACGTTGCGCTTGGGATGGAATCCGGACCAGATCAAGGCCCCCAGGGCTGATTCCAAGCCCATGGTGAGAAAGTGCTCATCCACCACTGAGAAGTCCTGAGGGGCGTACTTAGGATACTTCTCCCACAGGAAGAGTTTGAGGAAATTGACGTCCACCAAAGTCTCTACCAGCCTCTCTCCCCGGCTTCTGGCCATGTCCTCACACAGCAGGTCCAAGTGCTCGTATTGTGATCCCAGGAACATAGGAGCGAGAGGAACTCGAACTCCTCTCACGATCTTCACCGCCAGAGGGAATATCCTCTCATGCACCTTGTCTGCGGGATATCCCTCGAAGACGAAGCGGGCTAGCCAGAAAGCAACGAAGCCTACCAGGTGGACGCTACTGTCCAGGCCTTCCTCTTATAACCGTCTGATGGAGAGGCTGGTAGCCTTGGGGCTCTCCTCTTCATTCCAGAAAAAGCTGGTCCATCCTCTGAAGGAGTTCTTAGTACTCATGCTGGGATCCCTCCCTTTCAACTGGGATTTCCTCAGCGTCTTCTTGAAGCACTTCTTCAGTAGCTCCAAATCCACCTCCTCCACCGCAGACAGAGCGAGCGCCCCCAGGTTCTCCTCTCCCAGAATTGGAAGGTAGCGCAGCATGGCTACGTCTTCCAAGGTTATGCTAACCTCACCAAAGGCGGTCACAGATACGTGGTCCTCCGGATCGCAACAGACCACGAACTACTTCAGGGCCCCATAGTCCTTATGATAATCACCGTATAGGAACGGATAGATTCCAGCACCCCGGCAGCGTCCAACAGCCTCCGGTACTCGTCGTTCTTCACAATATGGGCCACCCACTCTAACCATCCCGGAGGAAGGTTGAAGTACGACCGAAACCCTATCTCAAACAGGGGGTAGTCCTTCCTCTTAGCCCTGAAGGCTGGTGCTTGACTCAAGCGGGAAAACCCTATGTTGAGCCAGATGGTCTCTTCAGGTGTAGTTATATCATAGCCAAATGAAGGAGACGTGGAAGTTGAGTATGTGTCTGAGCTAGCAAATAAAAAAACGAAGTCAGAGGCTGAAGATTTTCATGGGAAAAGAGTCGTGGATGAACTTACTGAAAGGGTTGAGGTGATCGTCCCACAACACCCCTGACAGTTAAATCTCTGCATGATATTTGCAGAGAAACCAACCCAAATCTGAGAGAATTAGAATAAGAATTGGATTCAAAGGAATGTGTGTGGGATTTTGCAGGGCTGTCACACTCTGGATACCCATATATACCTGGAATAACAAAAGATCTGATCTCGAAAACATTAAAGTCAGGGTTGACATAGTGTTTGTCAATTCAAGTGGAAGATGTAGATTTCTATATGCTACTGTGATACATTTTAATCCACTTTCCTCAGATCATTTACCCATTTTAGTACAAATGGAAAAAAAAAAAACAGCAAAAAGGAAGAGAAGATTCCGATTTGAACTAATGTGGGTAAAGAATGAAGAATGTGAAAAGATGGTGGAGGGGGATGGAGGAAAGATGAGCATGGATCATGAGGCCAAAGTGCGGAAGAAGATTAAAAATTGTGCAAATGGTCTAGAAATTTGGAACAAGAAAACATTCGGGAACATATATACAAAGTAAGATTAAAGATCTAAGAAGGATAGGAGAGCTTCAAGAAATATCATGTATTGCATCGGTAAAGGAAGAGGAAAATTGATTCAAGGGAAGTTGAAAGAAATGTTGCTCAATGAAGAAATGATATGGAAGCAAAGAGCTAAAGTTGACTGGCTACATGGTAGAGATAAACTTACAGCATTTTTCCATGCCAAAACAACTCAGCAGAAAATTCATATATTTTTATAAAAAAAACCCCTAAAAATGTACAAGAAAACCTAATTACTTTTATATTTTTACTGTAATCAGCGGATTTGAAAAGTCAAATTTGTAGAGTGGGGACATTCTCACTCTCTGAACACCGATTCGCGTTCGCTAGAACGCCTCCCCCTTCACACGGATTGTGTGACTTAGGGTATGAAACTTGACTTAATGTTGTACAAATGGGTTGTGTGTGCTGGCCCCAGCAAGATAGGTCTTGTGCCTTTTGTGTTATGCCCAATTTCGGGGAGTTTAGAACCGCCACGATTACTACTATTGTGTCATGTTGGGCCGTGTTGGGTTAGGCTCATGCTTTAGCCGTTAATATGGTCAAAATCCAATCGTGTTCGGGTTGTGCCATGGGCCATGAACCCAAGTCTGACACGACACTATAAAGCCTATTGTGTTGGCCCGGCCTATTTGTACACCCTTAGTTAACCATTTTTTTTTCATTTTTTCCTCCCCTTTTTTGATGAACACTAAACCAGTATTGGTGATGCATGAGCCGATAAATGATTAATTTGACAATCAAATGCTAATTAACCCAAGGCTTTTAGCAACAAAAGGTTGAAATACTTGACTTGCATTGGCCTAAGTCAAAAGTTGGTCATTCCAATGCAAGGTTTCCTTTGAAAAAGATTGAAACAAAAAGACAAAGACAAAGACCAGCCAGGAATGTTCAGAAATATCACCACATATCAACTTTTGAAAGAGGGTTTTTCAGACAAATTCTGAATACTTAGAAATATCATAGGATGTCAAATGTCTGGGAATCCAATTCCTCTTTCAGGTGCATCATTGATCTTTAATAGCCTATATTCCTTCAGACCCATTATTTGACCATTTACAATGCCTCATTAATACATTCAAAATGTCTTATTAATGTGTACATGCGTTTTAACTTGAATATTCAAAATGTTTAATAAATGCATTCAAAAACGTTAGACCAATAATGAGTATGGAGTTATACAACTCATGACGCGTTACACTTTTTGTGATGATTAAGCCATTTAAATGTGACAAGATCTTGGAGGATCTTGATAAGACTTATCTCTCTTCGTCCCTCCATTCCTGAAAGTTTACGTTTTATTTCCCCTTAGGTTTTAAGTAAATGACCTCAAATTTAAGAAATTTGAGGAATGATTGAATGTCAAGGAATGTACACTTAAAAGAATACGATCCGCAATATTACGATTTCAAGATGTCAAAATGATCATCTCGAATGGCTATCTCAAAAGGCGGTTTCAAGATAATAATATGATTATTTCGAAAGATAATTCTAAATATTGAAATGACTATTTCGAGAAGTGATTTCGAGATAGCAATATGGTTATTTCGAAAGACAATTCAAAATGTTGAAATGACTATTTTGAGAAGTGACTTTGAGATAGCAAGATGGTTATTTCGAAAGACAGATCAAAATGGCTAAAGTTACTATCCTAAAAGACAACTTTGAAATAGCATTATGCTGATTGAATCTTTACTTTAGATATTATATTACTTGTGATGATGAATTGGCCCTCTCGAAATGGGTAACATTGAGTTACTTCTTATGAATCAATTAACGTCTCATATACATAAGATCAGAGGGTAATTCAAACCCTACATTTAAAGGAATCCCTAATCAGTAGGTTTATAAATTATTCATCACAGGTGGATCTTTAACCACATAAATTTTGAGGAATTATTCCAACACAGGAGGATTCCCAACATATCTCATTTCGAATGGCTATCCCAACACAGGTGAGTCTTCGAAAGAATACTGGTTTGAGAGATTGCCCAACAAAGGCGGGCTCTTAGAATATATGGTTTCGAGGAGCTATCCCAACAAAGGTGGGACTCGAAATATGTCAGTCCAAGGGCTTGTCCCAACATAAGTGGGCCCTTGGAGAATATTAGTTCGAGATAATAATCCCAATTCAGGTGGGATCTCAAAATATACCACTTCGAAGAGATACTCTCAACACGGGTGGGTCTTCGAAGGAATACTGGTCTGAGGAGTTATTCCAATACAGGTGGGCCTTCATAATTTATTAGGTTTGAGATAATACTCCCAACTCAGGTGAGCTCTCAAAATATACCACTTTGTAAAAATACTCCCAACACAAATAGATCTTCAAAGGAATTATTAAAGTTTCGATAGTGTATTCTTTATTCATAAATCTTCTAAATGATTTAAATATATAATTTCATAATTGATCCAGTAAGATGACAAATTATTATAAGATCAATACAATTTTCGAATTGACTCATCATCAGAACAAGATATAAGGATCCACCAAAACATCAAAGTGACGGATGGTCCACAGCATCTTGCCACGTCTAGCAAAGATGTTACTCTTTTATAGGTAAAGTCCACGTGCCTTGACATCCTCAACATGGCACATATGGGTCCTTCACATGTTACATTGAGATTCTTGTCCATGTGTTGCCCTCCTAATTTACACCTTATATGTACATACATGGCTCCTCATCCATCTTGATAGATTCTGGAATTTCGAATCACTGATATAATCCAATCTTAGAACATACAAGATAGCTGATAATGATTGCCAAAAACAAAGATAGCTGATAATAAAGAGTTCTCACCAAAAAAAAAAAAACAAAAAGAGAGAGAGAGAGAGAGAGAGATAAAATTGGTTCTTATTTCTATTAATTTTAAAATCCAAACGATCATATAATTTTTCATATGTTAATTGTAATGATAAAGCATTAGTTTTAAGATGCTTAAATTAGAGGAAAAAATGTTGTATTAACTTTATATTTAAATAGTTGCTTAAATTAGTTTCAAACATTTTATGAAAAATGAAATTAAAGAGAATAGGATTCATGTCCACACAAACTCGAACGATACAACTTATTAATAAATGGGTTGAATCTGTCTTATTATTATTTTTTATTTAATTAATTAATTTTTTATTTTGATTTTAAATTAGGGTGAATTATAAAATTATTTAATACATTAAATTTTAATAAATATTACAAAAATAGTTAATAAATGTGATTTTCTTTCAAAAAATAAAAAAATATATTTAAACTTATGAATTAGTTTCAAAATACTTACAAATAATAAATAATTATAAATCATAGAAGAACACTTAAAAATGGGTATCCATTAAATTGACGGTTTGGGTTTGGATTAATCCGTTTACAGACGAGTTGGAAAAACCTAAATACAAACTCAACCCAATTAATAAATGGATCGTTTATTTAGTACAAGTTGACGGGCGGTTCAAAACTTGTCAGCTCTATACCTAAAAGAACAATTTGAGCATTTGAAAATTCAAAAAAAAAAAGGGTTTGCTTCCTTATATTTTATAGTACTTTAGCTTTGTTACAACAAATAACAATAGAAGTCTGTATGCACTTAGTCATAGAAGACTAAAACCCAAGTCTTTAGAATGACTAGCTACTAAGAGGCGTTATTGACCAAGCTGATGGTTAGAAACTTCAGTTTATAATAAATCCATAGAGCATGTGATACATACCTTAGATGTGGTGTGTGGTCCATACAGATATTTGAAACTAGGAGAGCATATTCCGTTGTGACCACAACAACTCCATCACGAACTCTATCCCTATAACTGAAGAAGAATCGCATCCGAATTCCTACCTACTTTCCAAGGAGGACTTTTCCATTTCCTTGTAACTGTCAGAAATTGGATTCATTGAATTTAGCTAAAAAAATAAAAAAATGCAATGTAGCTAACTACTTGATTGAGCATATGAGACATTTTGAGCTCACAGGGAGGGATGGCAACGGGGCGGGTTTTGACGAACCCTAACCCGCCCCTAAAGGACTTCCACTAATACCCAATCTTATTGGGGGGAGGACGCGGGGGTTTGACCCGGTTAAAAGTTTTTTTTTTAAATAAATGTTTTATTAATTTAAATCTTTAATATTTTAAATATATTTACTTATAAAATATGAATTTATACATAAAATATATATTTAAAATATAAAATACATATCTAAAACATAGGTGAATGAAATCGGAGAAAGATCGGGGAGAGTTGAGCCAAACTCTAACCCGACTCATGAGTTACCAAACCCTAACCATTAGGGGCGGGGGCTGGGCGGGTTATCCGTTTAACCTAACCCCTTGCCATCCCTACTCACATGCTTAACCTGTTAGCCCATTTCCCAACTTTAAGGTTGTGTTTGGAACTAGGGTTTCAAGGATCGGATCGGACTGATCTGGATCGGCCGGTCCATATCGGGATCGGCTAAGACCGGTCTGATCCCAAGCTACGATATAACTATTGTATCAAGTGGCTTTGGATCGGATCAGTCCAACCGATACCGATCCGGACCGACCGATCCTACTAGTCCAGTGAGTGGAACAGCCAATCCAGTTTTTTTTTTTTTTTTTTAATTTATAAAATGAACAGATAGATGGAGCTTGGGTGGTTAGGGTGTTGCGTGTAGGTTTTTCTTTTCGACACGTTTGCAGAGAGGGTTAGGGAAGTGAAGGTTTTAATTAGAGGTGGCAATGGGTCGAGTTGAAATCAGGTTGGGTCAGGTTTAACCCGTTTACCAACGGGTCAGAAAATATAAACCCGAATACAGCTGGCCTATAAACGGGTTGAAGCCGCCAACCCGCTTAAATATTAATTAATTATTTCTTTAATTAATAATTAATAAAATCATAAATCAAGATTTCCAAAGAGCTGCAAGTGATTTCTGGTTGCTTGAGAGAATATGGAAACTACAGGAAGAGATAGAGGATCTCCACGTTCTGATGGATCCAGACGGCTTTCTTCACCTCAAGAATCAGCTCACTATAAAAGCTTCGTCGGAATCGGACACGTTTTGCTTCCGATCAAAAGGTTTGATGAAGATCACGGGATCATCTAAAGATCTGAAGCACAAGGTTCCGGCAATCCTAGGTGTTGAAGTGGATCCAAAAGGAGGACCTAGAATTCAAGAAGCAGCGATTAAGCTCTATTGCGGGTATAGAAATGGAGATTTTGGGAGAATTCATCTACTTCAGGCGTTGCAGGCGATGAAATCTGCGGTGAAGAGGTTCTTCTTCTCGTATTGACAGCTGATCGCGATCGTAACGGGAAGCTTGGAAGCGAGGGAAAGACCCCATTAAAGGGGAAAAAAAACGAAAAAATAAAATAAAAATAAACCTAACGGGTGAACCTAGGCGGGTCGGGTCAATTTACAAACGAGTCGATAAAATCTAAAACCGAATCTAACCTATTTAATAAACGGGTCAATCTTAACCCGTTTAGTCAGGTTGGAGGGTTGGGTCATATATTGCCAGCTCTAGTTTTAATGGTAATTGGGGTTTGAGAGCCTCGGTGGATTGGTTGAAGGTGGTGCTTATAGGTGATATGAAGAAACATGGAATAGAAATAAAGGGGAAGTAAAATAGGGGAGAAAAAATGAGAGAAATGAAAGAGGAAGAATGGATTACCGTGAGGATGGTTCGTAGGGTTCCGTCGGAGATGTGGCATCGTTTCGCTGGAAGTCCTCGCCACCGAATGGAGAAGAAGATGAGAAGGGAACCACTGTTTCGGCCGATCCCAAAACTTTTTTTAGGATGATCCAAACAGTGGTTCCGACCAATCTCAAAACTTTTTTTAGGACGATCCAAACTGTTTGGATTAGACCCGGATCAACCGATACAGGACCAGATCGCCAATCCATATTGGGATTGGCCTGGAGTAGTCCGATCCGTGACCCTAAGAATAAAAACCTTGTTTGGAATTTTGAATTTTGAGAGAAAATAAAATACTGGAAAAGCACTTTCTCCTCCTTTTTTGAAGAATGAAAGAATTGGAGATAGTGATTTGGAAACAAAATAATTTGAAAAAAATTTCCTTGATCTCCCAAAAGGGGCCAAAAATCTTCTACAACAAGATGGTTACAGACATATTAATAGCGCCAATTAAAGGGATTCGTGTGTACATGGTCGTCATCGGTTAAGGTAAAAGCCAGTTAAGAGGAAAGCAGGTTTCAAGTTCATTAAGTCCCTTAGGTTTTTCGAAATGTCAGTCACTATTTTTAGTGGGGCTCACATTGTCTATATGACACCCTCTAAATGGCACTGTAAAAATGGTTGTAACAATTTCGTTGTAGAAGATGTGCGTCACCCAAAAGGTAGAGATTTGGAAAGAAAAGTAAAGAAAGCTGGAGAGCACTCTCCAATACTTCAACTTAACTTGCAACATATTTTGTCTTTACTTAGTAGTTAATTAACTTTGTCAGAATATATAAGAACTCACTGAAAAATTGTCAGAAATTGCCAGAATTTGATTTTCTTTTCTTTATATGTCTCATCTTAACCAAACATTTAGAATAAAACGCTTATTATTTCTTTTCTTTTCTTTTTTCTTTTGTTTTCTATAAAATCCAAAGTTCCAAGCACAACTTGAAGAAGCACAGGATAAACTGTAATACTATGCAGTTTCTTCTGATTGCTCATACTCTCAGGTAAGTCTGATTGCTCATACTCCCTCAGATAAGTCTCTGTCACCTTCGAAATTCAAATCTAAGTCACACAATCCATGTGAATGGGGAGCCATTTTAGCGCTCATAACGCGAATCTGCATTTTGAGCTCGCATTTTGAGTGCGAGAACGCCCCTAATCCGCGGAATTGACTTTTCAAATCTACATATTAGCATAAAAACATGTTTCTTTTGTAAATATTGGGGGAGTTTTATAAAAATATAAAAATATGTGAGTTTTATTTTGATAAACATATATTAAAAAGCATGAGTTTTCTTGTAAATTTTTTAGGGTTTTCATAAATTATAAAAATATATGAATTTCATTCTAAAAAAGGATTAAATTACATTGGTAGAAGGTTAAATTGAGATATTTTATAGATTATATCCTTTCTCTTAGATACGTGGTTGAGCAAAAAAATTAAAATTAAAATATCTTCATATATTAAGTATAATTTATACATATATATGTTAACGTTGTAGGCGCTATAGCCCATAAGTTATTTTCAAGTTTGACGCTCTCGCTCCCACTTTCATTCTCCCACCCGTTCCACGTTTTGGTGACTTAAGTCATACGTTAATAAATTATAATAAGTCTTTGGTCTCGATCCACAATTTAATAGACACGTGTAAACTTTTGAAATTTGAAAGAGGACAACCGACCTTTGAAGGCTGGATTGGTGCCACCTCCCAAATTTGGATAATTACGAGCTAGGCCGTGGCGCCAACTTACCTAAATTTGACAAACAAAATCGTGGTTCGTGTTAAAAGTGTGTCTCTGATGGTAATCTTATCAAACCCTATGCCTAGGGGGTGTTAAAAGACCTATGAGGATCTCCTGTTAGGTACATATGCACCTAACAAGAGTTCATGGGACCCACGAGAACACGTGTTAGGTGCATATGCATCTAACAAGATCTCTCTTAGCTTGCTGTCCCATTTTATAAAAACAAAGAAATTATACTAATTTGACCCCTCAAGTTTTTTATATTTACACTTTTATTCTTAAGATTTTTGAAACTATAATGATACCTTTTGTTGGAAACTTCATGGGAGTCGGTCAACTAACGGCATTGAGTCTTTGACTAATATACTCTTATAAAGAACTGAATGACTTTTAGATAAAATTAATAACTTAAGTCTAAGATATTCTTCTTTCCCTCTCAACTAAAGATGAATTTTTATTTTATCACTTTTACTGCTATAATTTATAAAATATAACTTACCGTTAAAAACGATTCTCCATTTTTATTTTCACGAATTTGTCTGAACGTGACGGTGATCTTTGGTCTAAAATATGCCTCTTAAAGGGCTTAGCTACGAATATATTTGAAATCCAAGATTGCCATCATGCTCAAATGTCGCACTTGAATCACTCATCAAAGAGGAAAAAGAGAAAAACACATCAAAGATTGATGATAACGAATGGCAGAATACTTGCCAACGAGATCACCATTCTACATCATGTTCAAATGGATCCATGAAGATGAAAACAGAGAATCGTTTTTGACGATAGATTAGGTTTTACAGATTACAGTAGTAAAAAAGATAAAGATGATACAATAAGACCCTTTTTTAGTAGGAGGCTAAAATGGGTATTTTAGACTTAAAGTTTATCTACTTTATCTAAAAGTCGTTCAATTCTTTATAAGGCGTATATCAGTCAATAATTCAGTGTTGTTAATTGACCGACCCCTTTAAGATTTCGAACAACTTAAGGAGTAACTATAATTTACAAAAACCTTTAGAGTCAAAGTATAATTTATCCAAAAAAATTAGGTTAAAGTTTTCTTGAAGAACAAAATTTCAATCAAATCTTTCAAGAATTATTTTAATTATTTCTTGCATATTCTCACACGTAAAACCGACTTAGATGTTGCTGTGGAATTGAGCCAGATTTTACAACTTAAGGATCCTTCTTGTAGGTTCTTAAGCCCTAGAAGAATCAAGAAGTTTCCATCAATAGAGCTACAAGGAGGATTTAATGGCAAGACAAAGAGAAAGCAAACATATATAGTATTTTTTTTTGGTTCTTTCTCTCATCACCTTTTCTTTTGGGACCTACATCTAAGTGCCATATGCATTTGATGATGAAGACAGTAGGAGTTGGATCATTCTCTCTCCAAGAGGATAAGGAGATAAAGGACCAAGTGAGGATATGCTCCTATAGGTAAGGATATGCTTGGAAATCATAAAAAAATATAAAATAAAGGTTATAAAGAACAAAAAGAAAGTGGGTGGATATACGAGCCCAACCATGGAGGTCCCAGTGGACAAGTTCAAATAATTTGGCTTACCAGGTAGGTTTATCAATGAAAAGGACAAATTTTAGTATAATTTTAGCTTTAAAATAAAAAAATAAAAAACCTGAAAACCAGCCGACATAATAACCATCCATATTGCTACACCCCTTAGCAGGTGTATTGTGAGTGTATTGCATCGCCTAGTATATACATCTGCCCATTGTATATAAGGTTTTTTCTTTTTTCTTTTTTCCTTTATATCCTTACTCTAGACCTAGCCCCATAAGTGTCTATTTTAAAGGAACGGACCGATCTTGTCTGGACCGCTTGGAATAAATCAAGAGTAGATCACAATAGTCTGACCAAATCGTAAAATAAATTTTTGTATCGCGAGGTTATGGACCTGATTAGTATTGGTGATGCACAAATCGGCAAATAATTAATTTGACAATCAGACGTCAATCAATCGAAAGGATTTGAATAGCAATGACTTGTACTGGCTTGAATCAAGAACTAACTGTTCCAATGCAAGGTTTCCTTTAAGAATGATGAACACAAGGAAAGAAGAAATAAAGATCAGTCAGGAATGATCACCACATAACAAATTTAGAAAGATGATTTCTTAGACAAAACTCTGAATACTCGGAATTTTCAGAGAATGTCAAGTGTCCAAGAATCCAATCTCTCTTTCGTGTGCATTATCGATCTTTTATAGCCTCAAACCCATTATTTGACTGTGTACAACGTCTCATTAATGTATACAAGCGTTTTTCTTTGATTATTCAAAACGCCTAATCAAATATACAAAACGTTCAATAAATGCACAAAAACATTATATCAAATAACAACTATGAAATTATATAGCTCACGATACGTTACCCTTTCTGTGATGATTAAGTGCTTTAAATGCTACAAGATCTTTGATGATCTTGATAGGACTTATCTCTCTGGACCTCAATTCCTGAAAAGTCTATGTTTATTTCTTCATATGCTTTAAGTAAATGACCTCAAATTTAGGAAACTCGATGAATGATTGGATGTCATAATAATCATTTCGAGATAGCAATACAATTATTTTGAAAGATAATTCAAACTACTAATTATCTTAAAAAGTGACTTCGAAATAGTAAAATGATTATTTCGAATTACTATCTGAAAAGACAATTTAAAATATTATCTCCTGAAGTGACTTCGAGATGAAATGGTTATTTCGAAAAAGATTATCTTAAAATGCCTAAGATAATTATCTGAAAAGACAACTTCAAAATAATATCATATTGATTATCTCATTATGTGAGATGTTACAATACTTGTGATGGACCTTAAGTTACTTTTTATGAAGTAATAATGTCTCTTATATATGAGTTTAAAGGACAATTCCAACATTTAATAAATGATTCTGAAAGAATTCCCAATACTTTGAAAGCGAGACTTTAAAAAAAATATTAATTTAAGGTCACATCTGATGTAGTCCTCAAGATATGATAACTCTTCAAAGGTGAACTTTTGAAGGAACACTGGTCTAACGTCCATATCAAGTAGATCCTTAGCATAATTTTGAAAACTTCGAAGGTGTACATTCGAAGGAGTGCTGGTTTGAAGTCCATCTCAAGTAGAGCTTCAGAATATTTGGTCTGAGATCCATCTCAAGTTGAGTCTCAGAATACTTGGTCTGGGATCCATCTCATATAAAGCCTCATAATATATTAAATACTTCGAAAGTAAACCTTCGAAGGAATACTGGTCTGAAGTCGATGTCAAGTAAAGCTTCAGAATACTTAGTCTGAGGTCCATCTTTTGTAGATCCTCGGAATATATACCATGTCATGAACCAAACTTAAAGATCTCATTGGAGTCCCTAAATTTAGTTTGTAACTCTCACCCCATATCCAGATGGGAGTGGATAAACAATATGTAACCAAAACCATTGATTAAAAAGGATACTTATATAAGATTAAGTATGGAAAGTAATGTTATAAAATAGTATCCAACACATAACATCCTTCAAACAGAAAACAGCGGAAAGTAAAATAAAACTAGTCTCATGTTTAAATCAAATCCCTAAATAAAGCCTAACAATGACTAGTAATAAGCTTTGGCAAGCAAGCCAGCAAAACGAGTAAAATCCCTAAATATAGATCCTAATTAACTTCTTCGATAAAATCAACAGGTTCATCAAAACAACAGTCCACAGCTTGGTCTCCATGATCCAAGTCCTCCTCATCTAATGTGCCTAAAATATATTGTGCTCGAAAGCGTCAGCTACACTTAGCTCAGTAAGTAAATAAATCGAACAAGGTTTATAATTTGAAGTAGGGCTAAGGCCACTCTTCAATGGTAATCAGTATAAATAAATAGACAAGTGACATATGTGATGTGTGATCATTCTGCAATGAATATGTAATGTGTATCATGTGACATGTGTGAATCATGTGGTATGTAGTGAATATGCAAATAATGATATAAACAATGTATAAGATGCAATATGATGTAATATGCTATTCACTGGTTCAATTATTAATTTATGCCGTGCACTTAACAAGTATAATCACCACGTGTGATTTAACAAACAAACCTAATATGCAATGCAGGTTACTCTATAGTACTCGTTTGATGTATGTTTCACACTCGATCTAATCTCTGGCTGAACAAGATGAAAACCATCCTCCGAATACACGGCCAGAATAAGGGATTATTCCATGTGCACATCATAGTTTCTAGGATCTGCGACCTAGAGGTCCCAATTTCCTCATTTTATTTCTGATCAGGGGGAAATATCCCAAGGCTTCACCAATGTGAGCTGTTCCTTGCAAGTCATACATAAACAGATCTACTAACAAATTTTCACTCTGTCATCCATCCAACAAGACGAGAATTCGTCTCGCAAGACAAGAATCAAAATAGGTCTATTGGGATAGCTAGTCCCTCAGCTCCAGAGATATAATATTATGTGCAAGTGTCCTTACCTATTGTGATTTCCATATCACAATAATCTCTTAATGTCCTTAAAAATCCAACGGTATGGATTTACATGCAAAGGGTTTGACCTATAGACCAAATCCATGGTTTTAAGGTATATGAGGTGCATGTGATATGGTAACGTTAACTAAGCATACAATGGATGTGTACAAGGTGTAATAAGTCTACCTAGCATGCTAGACATGTCAAAAATACATAAAAACAAGCATATCAAAATATCATGTTCCAATCAACATGAAAAATAGCCCAAAAGTATTTGAAACATGCAAACTCAAGCATAACTAATCTTGGAATTGGTCTAATGAGATCAAAATACACATGTTCACAAAAATTCAATCAATTTGGATAAGGTTGGTCAATTTGGACGTGCCTTAGGGTCGTCGAAATACTCTCGGCGTGTCCTCGGCATGTCTTTCAATGCACCGAGGGGTCGCCGAGGGGTTCCAAGGGTTATTTCTAGGTTTCTGGGTTCCTGTCAAAAGATCAGGCTCAGTGTGCTTTCGGCGCGCCGAGTTGGGGCTTGGTGTATTTTCCAGTGTCTTGATAGTTTTGACGTATCGTTGGTAATTTGACCATAACTTTCTAAATACTTATCGAAATTTCCTCATACTTGTTTTGTTGGAATCTTAAATCAAAGAGGGATTTAGTAAAAATATCAAATAAAATATATAAAATTATTAGAATAGGTTCTTTAATCGATGAACACAAAATTTAACAGATTTTTGGGTTTTGGGTTTCTTGTATTGACACAAGGTCCGCAAATAAATCATAACTTAGTCAATTCTCAATGAAATCAGTTCAAACTTGTTTTGTTGTGTTTCTAACGAAGAGGATCATCTCATAAAAATATAAAACGAATTATATAAAATATATACATAGGTACAGCAATCGAAAGTTCAGATCTGGATAATTTTCCAGATTAGGGCTTATGTAGAAAACGTTGAAGATAAAGGTTTTAAGGTTGTGCTCATTGAATATGACCTAGACACCTAGTTCACTTCGAAAATAGAGTTTAATCCAATTACTTACTCCATACTATTGAAAAACAAACTTGAAACTCTACTTAAACCATAAAACAAGTTAAATTCGAATACTTACCTTGATGTTGACGATTGGTGTAGAGTATTACACCTCTGCTCTCCTTCTTCCTCTTCTTCTTTGCTCCAAGGAATTTGTGATTTTCGAAATCAAGCAAAGACTCTTATTTATAGGATTACAGTAAACATCCTAGTTCTATTAGTATTTGAGTTTTAATCCTGACCGGGATGTATTAGTTTTTAAGCCATTAAATGAGATTCCCAGCTCTCCTAGTTCAGCTATGTTTCTACCTTTGAATATTTGAATTCAAGTGGGTTTCTAACTCTCATTCTGTAAAGAAGCTTCTAATTAGTGTTTTAAATCTAAACCATTGATGGAGTGTAAAAGCTCCTGCAAGATCTCAGCCATTGATTTATATTCTAGAATCTTAATTAAACTAGTCTTTAATTATTTATTAGTATCATAATTAAGTTATAATTGATCTAAATTAAATTCTAGTCCTTAGATTAAGATTGAAAATTCTTACAAGATCCTAGCCACACATTATAACTTAAAGAGTTATAATAGTGTGTGAAGCACTTTAGTTTCCTAAATTTTAAATTAACCCTTATTTTAGTTACACCATAACTCCAATACTTTTTTAATTACAAATTTGTCCTATATTTTAGTTACGTTATTACAGGTTTCGAAATAATTCTCCCAAATTAAATGGTAGATCAAAATATATTAATTCGAATGTATTCTCTCAAAAACATGATCTTTCGAAAAAAATATTTGAACTTTTGAAGATATACTAATAAGTCCATTGAATGATTAAATACAACCGTGACAAAGCATCACCTTACCAACACACGCACGCGATAAAAGCAGGATTTGATCCATTGTTCTGGGACAACCCCAAGCCTGTTCATATAATTAACACCACATAAATTTTGTAAGCCTGTTCATA
>JAUPMG010296260.1:0-17160 GCA_031762675.1 Pachysandra terminalis | reverse complement strand
CCCCCCCCCCCCCCCCCCCCCCCCCCCCCCCCCCCCCCCCCGAAAGACTCTTGGTTGAAGATCCCTTTAGAGAGAGATATCGGAAAATTTCCGTGCCACGAGAGAGAGGTTGAAGATAGAGACTCTCGGTTGAAGATCTCTTGAGAGAGATATATCGGAAAATTTCCACGCCACAAGAGAGAGGTTGAAGATCTCTAAGAGAGACCGGAAAACAACTTCCGCCACTTTTTTCAAGAAGTTTTTTTCCGGCATTTAGCACCTTTAATTAAAATATTTTTCTAAATTTTTATTTTTCCACTGAAACAAACAAACGGAATTTTAAAATTTCCAGAAAATATATTTTTTTTTCTGCTCATTTTCCAGCGATTCAAACAGAGCCTAAAGGATAAAACACTAGATCACAATCAAGCGAAACTCTTCCAAAGAAAGAACCTCTAGGCTTAAGAATCCTATTACAAAATTTGAAAAATACTATTCCTAATAGAACTTCTATGCAACTCAGAATTCGACACATAGTGTGACCCAAAAGTAACAGAATTGCATCAGAGTGTTGAAGACCTATTCACCACACAAAAAATGGCACAAATGTAGATTTTGATTAGGTGTAAAGCCATTGAAGCTAGGTGAAGCAACATGAATGAAAGAAAGTATATCTTGTCTATTAGTAAAGCAGCTTGATATGATACAGGTGACCATACCTGGCACATTTGTGAATCTTCAAGTAAGCACAGGATCAAAAGGGAGCTCTCAAGATCTGGATTTTGAGAATCTCGATATTTTCCTGAAAATTCCAGAAGTCTTGGAAGACAATTTCTTTTCTTTAGGGTGGTTGACAACAGGGTCTAGTGGTATCTCAACATTGGATTCCAAATGAGGATGTGAACTGTCTAGCACTACACTATAACTGATATCTCTCAAAAGCCGGAGCAATTCCATTGCATACACTTTCCCTCTGGTGTTCCCATTGACAGATATACTGACTAGGGAAGGGATAACGCCTTCCTTCATAACCAGTTGACAATACTCAACACGCTGAGAACACAAAGAAAGGAGAATAGTCAATGCTTTTTCCTGTTCCTTATGTGTGCCAGTCTCGAGTAGTTCTGTAATGGAAGTAATACATTCATTGGATTCAGCAATTGCAACCTTAGCATCTTCGCTGTTGCACAAGTTTGTCATAATGTTTAAGCAATATTCTGCAAGACTGCTATCACCCAAAAATGGAACCAGCTTTGGGATGCATTTCGAACAAGCAGTATGGGCTGCAACGTTGCTGTTGGAGGACAAATTATACAGTATTTTGATAATAGGAGTCTGGAATTCTCTGATTTGTGTATCAAGCACCTTTAGAATGGCAGAAAGAGCTCCGGATGCCACAATTTTGGATTTATAATACCGGTAGCCAGATAACACTTCAAATATCGCGAGAGATTCTTCAGTGATTTCAGAATTGAGAAAAGATGCCAACAGAGAAAATGCCTCTTCACACAAGGATGGTATTTCACTTCTGCATGGAACAAATGATGGTTTAGTTTGAATCTTTCCTTCCAAATTATATAAAAAAAATTAAAAAAATAACATAAAACAAAGAGGGAAAAAAAACCATAACAAGCACCAAAGCAGCAAGACTGACTAGGATACTAATTAAATCACATTACTGTCTGAGTTAAATTTCGTATTAGCCAAGCTAGTCCAAATCAAAGTGTGTTGGATGGTCTTGATTCACAATACATTGGGTATCATTGGACTATTCTTATGTCTTCAAAGCAACCGAAAATTGGCACTTATTATGCATTCAAAAGTAAGAGATGACATTGATTATATTTCTCAATGAAGGACTTACCAATTTAACTACCAAGAAAAGAAAAAAAAATACCTTCCTTTACTCAGAAATTCCAAAAGCACACGAGCTCCAGTTCTCTGTGATTTTACATCATAGCGGTCAAGTGCATCCTTCAGAAAATTAATCAGTGATTTTACAGAACTATTAGACAACATAGATTGAAATGCTTGATTGTCTTTCAAATGATTTCTGATATCTTCAACTGCTTTGCATTGTGATTCCCAAGGAAGTGCAGCAAGCTCAGAAAGAAACACTGGATTTGTCCCATTGCTACTTGCAGAATCTTGACATCTGTGAGAACCATCATTCAGTCGAGGGGATGAAAAGCTTGAGCAATCAGTGCGCGATGAATCTGAACCATAACTTGTATCCAGAGAGCCAAGGGACGCATTGCTGACATCTATTCGAAGAGCCAAATCATTTAAAGAACTTCCAAAGCTAGCGATGGAATTGGAAGATGAAATTCCCCATGAGCAATGTGCTGAAGGAATTTGCTGGCATGGATCAGGAACTGTGGTTCCATGGTTCCTACACCACTTCAAAATGAGGTCTTTCATGGCAGTGTTGGGAGTTAGGGATAGATGGTCCAGCTTCTTTTGAGTTTTTGGGCAAGTATTATGACCCTCATTGAACCATTTCTCTATCCACATCCTCTCAAATGTTTGTCCGGAAGCTATGACGACGGGATCGTGCATCAGTCTAGAAGAAAGAGTGCATCTGAATTCATCGGGAGGTGTGGGTGTACCAGATTTATCAATTTTAAACTCATCCTGCTTGTATCCTCCATGTCGTTCCAGTTCAATAGGCTGACCACATACAGAACCATTGCATTTAGAATTTGTGAATGAATCCAATTCTTCATGCTGAGCATGGCCGTTATCAGGTTTCCCTCCCGCAATTGATTTCCCGTACTTCTTCAAAAGATATAGGAGGTACCTCAGGATATTAGCCTTTCCAGGTTCAGTATCACAGACTTTATCTAATAGTTTCTTGATAGATCTTCTCTCTATCAAGAGATCTTTTGGTGATAAAATGTGCAGCCTCGAGGCTGCAAGTTGAAAAGCTTCAATTTCAGAAATCTCAATTGAATTAGAGTCTTGCCGGAGCAATGTCTGTAGAAATTTTCCAGCCTCTTCTTCAGAGGATTCCATGACAAAATTAGCAGCTCTAAGATCTTCTACTATTCCAGAGATCTGCAAACGACACTTTATTGTCAAACTCCAAAAAATAAATATGGGTCAGGAAGAAAAGCAAATACATAATAAGAGAGTGAAAAGACGTTTTAAAGATTGAATGCGTGAAATGGAAGAACAAGGCAGTTGAAAAATGGAACACAAACCGGAGAAAAAAATAGAATAAGAATAATAAATTTTTTTTTTTTTTGATGGATAACAGATAAACTTCATTGACATAAAACTTGGTAATAGGCACATGCTAGTGGCACAAAGTGTGCACCCACATATAACAGAAAATAGCAAGGAAAAACAGGAGAAGAGCAAGGGACATGAAGCAATACAGGAAATTAGGGGGGAAAATATTCAGTCAAAGCGTAGAAACAAGACCAGTTAATACAGGATATATACAAGTCAACATGGAAACTTATGGAACAAGGTCCCATTGGTAGATCTCAAGGACAGTCCCTCAATTGCATAGCTAACAAATGGCATGAGGACACACAAGAAAGTGGGACCACTCGGTTTTGAGACCCTTCCAAAGCCAATACGTACTGGGTATTAGTACATATCGGCCAAAACATTGAAAAATCTGAATGTATCATTGAAGGGTTGGCAATATTTATCATTGAAGTATCAGATCAATCTCTGCCGAAACTGATATTTGTTGGCCGATATTTATTGGGTTCTGCCAAAACTTAAAACCATGAGTGGGAGCACCCCCATAATTCCAATAAGAAATCATAAAACCAACTTAATCCAGTGACCTTTAACAATCTGATCTTCTGACTGCCTGATGGACCATTGGCCAAATGGACAACAAAGCCATTAATAAATTCTCGTATTTGATACCACCTATGAGAAAGACTAAGCGCGCGCCTTAAATTTAGGTTTGACAAGTTCTAAACTGTTAAACAAATTATTTTGTGGAGAACGTAATTTAAGTATTTCTTATGACTTTGCTACACATTTCATAAAACGGAAACAGCAAGACTAAGAGCTGGGGCCACTGTGGAGGCAAATTATACAAGCTAGACAGATATGAGCTTCAGAACTATATCGTCAATATGTTACAGTTAAGGGAAGGGTATGTCACTGCAAAAGAGTAGCGCACTATGAAAACAAATATCAAGCTATTTTGGAACAAAGGAAGACTGTAGTTTTTTTTTTTTTTGTTCTTGAAGTACTTCTCATCAACTCATTAAAAATGAGGGGAGAGAAATTAATGATCGAAAGGGCACAGAGATCTGCTAGGATTAAGTACCGTGGCCTCTGTGGAGGTATAATATAAATATCAACCTATTTAGGCATAAGCTTCAGAATAGTACGTAATATTTTGTCGTTCAAAAGAAGTATATTACTGCAAAAGAGTACATCATTACAAAGATAAAAAGTATATAATGAAAAAATGAAATTATAGAATGTAAATAAAGGCATGGTACAGTAACATGTTCTAGAGGTGAGGGAACCAAGATGTATTTCTCTGTACAATCAACACATTGCTGGAAAAGACTTTAACACCATAGAAAAATAGTGGCATGTCCTAGTTCTCTTAGTCTTGAAATACTCTTCTTCACCATATTACGAAAAAAAGGAGAAAAAACATAATCTGAAGGCATAAAGTTTTGCAAACCTGTGCAGCCAGCAATAGTGGAACCATATTTTGAATTTGACCTAAATCTGATTCCAAAGCAATTCGCACCCTCTCACATCTCGAAACTATAGCATTCCCTGTGATGGCCTAAAAGTATTTGTACAAATCATCATTCATGGTAAATTATATTAATTGTAACAAGGAATGCATGAATCTTTACAAAATTACTGACTACAAAATTCCAAACTTTAAACAGAGGTGTACAGTGAGATAGCTTCAAAAAACATGCCATAATGCAGATAACCAAGTATAATAGGCCCATCACTGACTAATAAACTGCTAGAGCATTGAAGTAAAACTGAAACCGGTAACCAAAGCTACGGTGAAGTATAAGTTGAATGAAAAATTGAAGTAAAATGGATGCATATTGTGTAAGAAGCATAATCATATCTCAATATTTTGCTCAAAATTAAGGTTATCAAGTAGCTGAAGAGCACATGTTCTTGTCAATTTCCTTGTTATGCGATTTTGGTTACTAATCTATGATTTTCCTTGGATAAACAAACTATCAGCTACTTCAAGACCAAGGGTACTGCAAAGTATTTTAAAATGTCTTACAAATTCATATTCCATTCTTGACAATATTTTGTGGGGCTTATATCACAGAAACAGCTCTTAATACATCTATTGATCTATCTATCTATCTATATTATATATATATATATATATATATATATATATATAGACACACACACACACACTCCAGTTTGTAAAATACCAAGTAGAGCTTGCTAGACTCAGTGCAATGCTGAAGAAGTAACTTGGCTTTTTCCATTGCCTGGTTTAGAGAGCATAGTGCCTGTATTCCTGGTTTAGCTGATTCTATATCTGGCAATATCTGTGAGATCCTATTAACAAATTTCATAAGCTGCATGCACATTAAACGATGCACCTGCTGCAACCAAGAGATATAGTCAGAAAAGATGTTCCAAACTAGGATGGCAAAACAGAGCGAAAGTATCAAAATAGTACGTGATATTAACATTTTTTTAGAAGAAACACAAGAAACATTCTGGAAAGGAGATCATACTTTGGATTTCACAATAAAATCAACTAATTCGGCTTTTTCACAAAGATCATATACAGTCACTCTCCTAAGAAATAACATGTTTGGCTTTAGCTCTACATTTTGATTTGAATACAACCTAATACATCTGAACAGCAGCATTAAGCTGAATAAAGAAGAGCAATTTTCCAATGCTGCTTAGTTCAACCATAGTGCATCAGCTACTGTTAAGAAAAAGTACCATACAGTACTAGTAAATATGTTTTTGTAAAGAACCAGTCATGTGACATGTCATATGTATGTATCTCTTTGCTCATGGGTTATATATATTCGATTAAACTTCATAGGCACCTTCTTTTCTAGTCAACTATCACATGTTTATCAATCCAATTCTAAGCATGAATAAAAATGTCACTAACTTGTTTAAAATCACATTTTCTCGAGGTTTATTATATTTAGGAAACATCATGAAACATCTTAGGCTTTCATGACAACAAACATTCATACTCAGAGAAGAGCTAGCAAAAAGAATATGGTAACAATGTCAAAACAAGCAGTAACATTACTTTTGTGGTACTAAAAGATGCCTGCGAATCTGCAGCTTCCGCAACATCATTCCCCATTCAACATAAAAGTATCTTCTATCTGCAATAACACTTTGCAAGTACAAATTCAGCATTTGTTACGCGATATCAATTGAAATAATCTAGAGATAAAAGAATATTTATGCTATCATAATGAATTTAATCTTAAAAATGTAGCATCTCCCCACTGAACAAATAAAGTAACTAGGGCAACAGGGGGAAAAAAAACCCAATCAAATTCAAATTGCAGAGCATGACACATAATAATATTTTTGTGAATGGTGACTGCATTGAACTCATTTAAAATATACTATAACACCAAAATCAAAAGTAGTTGATCTTTCACAATCCCTTTATCTCCTAATTAAAAATGTCAATGTTTTAGGCAGTAGCTCGAACTCTTCAGGCTCAAATCCTTGTAACCAACATATTGCTTTCTTTCCTGCTGAGTTTGACAGATATATTCCTCTATGCATATAGCCAACAAAGCCCATGCAATTTTACTAAATATTTTGAGCTCTTCGAATCTCAGAAAAGCAAAACGCCAGAAAAGGAACGCAGCAGCTTTAGGAAAATTGTTGGAGAAGATCAAGTAATACTAATTATTACATAAAATTGCTAGATAATATGCAAATGACATACCTAAAAGATTGAAAAAAAGAAAAACATAAAGCACGATGGTCACATTTGGAAAGCTTTCTACAAATTAAGTAAAACATTAGTGAACCATATGGCGTTTGCATATGTTCATAATTTGCCTCTGCAACGTAAGCTATATTTTGTTATTACAACATTTAATGCGATGTGCTTTATACCCTATCCTTCAAAAGGATCAAATTTAACTAGTAAGTCATCCAGCTCTAATTTTATGTGCAACACCCTTCTGGCATCTCCTTACTTTGATCTAAGATAAGGGAAGTATTTCTTTCTCAATAAAGCAACTTGTAGAAATCGATTATAAGAATAGAAAAGGGCAAAATAGAAAGTATTAACGATTGTCCGATACTCAAGTAAGTTCAAATTATGTACCTTAAAGTTAATGTTAAGAAAGAAAGAGAACACAAGATGAAGAAGAAATCAAGCATACACAAGACACAAATTTACCTGGTTCGGCAAATAGTGCCTACGTATACGGATACACACCAGGTTCTACTATTCTTCGAAGCTCAGAAAAAGTGTTACAAATAGTAGCCACGAGAAAGTAAGATAAATACCATGTAGTTAGGGCTAAACATAATAGAAAGTGAAATTAGATCATCGGTACTTCCAGAATGCCTCAGTGGCATCAGTCTCAACATAACAACAGTTAAGTCAATAACAATGTCAATGAACGGTCCCGATCACAGATCATGAACTCATATGCATATTTCAAGTCTAACTATCAGGCTGTAATGTCCCCTTTTAATCATAACAAGTTGAAGAGAAACATTTGAAAAGCTGGTCTACAAATCAGAGCATTTATAGTAATTACCATGGCCTTTTCCGTTCAATAGATGGACTAAGAAATTAGGTGAGGTCTATCACTTGTTCAACAGAAGAAGAAAATAAAGCAAATTTACAGGAAGAAAGGCTTACCCAATTCAGGTAGCTCAGTGAAAAAAGCAGAACATGAAGCTTTATGCTTGTCCGGAAGCAAGAGGGCAAGAACCAATTTTCCTTCCTCACTTGTATGTCAATATACACGAAAAAGGATGAAAAAAAAAAGTCACTTTGAGACTCCAATTGGGGAAACTCACAGGACTAGACAAGAACCCCAGAACAATTCTTCAACACATAACCGTTCTAAAGCTAGAAATCCAATTCTCATACAATTTTTCGAGCTGTTCTTCCGTGGATAAGCCAAGGGAAGTGCAAACAGTAATTGAGAAGTCTGAGACATGAACAGTATCCGCAACCCCAGTACATAATCCTACCCAATAGTCCAAGATTCGTGTTCCTCAACTCAAATATTCGAATAACCAATAAACCCAGAAAAAAAATCAGGAAAAAAAAAAAAGAGGCGAAGAGAACGGTAAAGGAGCTTGAATCGAGCTGATTTGCCACCAGAGTCCAACCTCGGCAGCTCAAAAGAGTAAGTAAAACTACAAAAGAGGAGCACCTGAGAGGAAAATTCCTGGCTATGAGAGAAGACTTTCTCTCAGGACTACGAAGTTCTCGCAAAAAAGGAGTACAGAGAGCGAACACTTATCTATCTTACGACTTCTTGTTCGGAATATTTTGTGGGTCGTCGTCGGCAACTCAGGCTAGAGTATAGAGTCTTACCAAAACAAAAGGGAGAGAGAGAGAGATCAGAGTGGAAGCATATTAAAGAATGCGCCCACCAACGACACCTTCTCTGTCAAACAGACACTATATTGATTTGAACAATAAATGGTTACTTCAAGTTCAAACAAAGAGCCCCTCCCTCCCCCACCCCCAAAAAACCGACACTACGTATATTAGTTTTTAATTGTAGAAAGATTCCTGAGAAGAACTTATAAGAATAGACATGACGCGCTTTTACTTTCCGAACAAGGCAGGGCATTCTTGTACATATTAAAGTATTGCACGAGCCAGATTTGTTATGAATGGATGAAAGTAGTTCATCTTCCTTTATCCAAAACATCTTCTCTTCCTATGAATCGCTTACCATCTTCGTCGATAGCCTCATCATAATCATCATCTTCTTCCTGTGTTTTTACTATTAAACGTTCGTATAAATGTCCAATAAAAATCTTTCCGATTATCTGATTGGTTGAACCCAATAATGACAAAGGATAATCACCACCGAATCACTAAGATATTTGACGCCTTTGCTTATTTTTTTTATGCATTTCTTTGCCTTAGTATATTCTTACAATATTGTGTGTCATAAAAGGTATAGTGTATTTGAATTTCTGGTAGACGGAGCCTAAATATAATTGTGAATTAAGGCCTGATACTTATATTTGTACTTTAGACTTTACATCACTTGAGTTTAATATTAACAAAATTGTAGCAATTGTTATTATATAACCAAAGATGTTAGAATTACATCAACGGATAGAGTAAAGGGTCTTAATAATAGATTATCATATTTCTTATATTTTTTATTTTATTTTCTTTTCTTTAACTTTATCTCTAAAGGTTACCAGTGTTCAAGGCTTATTATCTTCAACATTTTTCTGTAGCATTTCCTGTAACAATGATTGTAATTGGTTATTTTGTAACAAAAATTATAATTCTTTTACAATAAAATCATATATAAAAAAAAAAAAAAAACCCATTATAAGTCTTCTTACAACAGGGACGATATCGTCTTGAACGTGAGTGGCTACAACAGATGTTACAATAAACATCCATACACGTCATGTGTTCATTGGCGTATGTGGATGGGCGCCAACGCATCACGCTCTGAAAAACGTACCAAAACCTTTATGCATTGGCGTGCATCTAGGTACACCGATGAACACATTGTCACTAAAGCAAATGTTGCAAGAAAATGCTAAAGACGATATCGACTCTCCTCTAAGGTGACCTAGTCGCAACACATCTAGGAAAAAAAACCCGATGCTCTACTCAATCAACAACAAATAGCAGACATCTATAAAAGAAAAAATAATAAATAAACATTAACTCTTAACCAATCATAAATATTAAATCTCAACCAATCGGGAAAGAGGCAAACGGAAAGCCCAAAAAACGCGGTCCTACCAATCTCGTCCTACTTTAAGGACGAAGAGAAAAAGTCAATCACTTCAAGTGCACCTGGCGTAATAAGAGTCAACGTTTCTCGCCAAATTGGAGGGATTGATTCAGTCCTATGATAGCAA
Organism: Pachysandra terminalis; assembly: GCA_031762675.1. Taxonomy (NCBI): domain Eukaryota; kingdom Viridiplantae; phylum Streptophyta; class Magnoliopsida; order Buxales; family Buxaceae; genus Pachysandra; species Pachysandra terminalis. Next base: position 7,110 of record JAUPMG010296260.1, on the reverse strand, counting down.
TAGTCAATAAATCGAATGGTGAGTAATGCTCCCCAATTGTATTGATCAACATCTATCTACATCATAAGTTTGGGATCGAGGGACTCATCAACGGTCCTAACTTCTCCATCTCGATAGATTGTGTAGTGGACCCACCTACAAATGACTATACCTAATCTATTTTCGTCTGTCGTGAATATTGTAACGAACCTAACGGAAATAAAGAACGACAGATTAATCGACGGGGCGACTTCAATTTCCCTTCCAATAAAGAGCAAATCGCTCGCCATCGTCATTTTTCTCCTGCAATTTTTATTGTTGAAAGTTGGTACAAATTTTTAATAAATACGTTTCATAGCGGTGAAGACCGACTTGTAAAAGATTAAATATATAAAAGATAAGGACAATTAATATATGAGAACCAATTCCAATCAATTTATTAGAGAAAAAGGTAAAAAGTTTATCTCAAGACAGCCTAAACTGTTCGTAGCCTGTCAAGAGTGTTTCTTGTCAACTTTAACCTGCAAATAAGACAAAAAGAAGGGACAAGAAGGAATAAAGAATTGCTATAACTGGAAAATCAGTTAGAATGCAATCTCAGAGCAGTAAAAGCTCAGAGTTTGAAGACTACTCTCTTTCTCTTTCAGTGCCTTTTCTCACTGTTGTTTCTTATTTTTCAAGTTCAAGCAAGTTTCAAATTCTCTAATCTGTAGTTTTTAAGACTTAGCTCTAATTGTTCCAGTCATCTTCAATGGAGGATCGGCTCTCCTATTTGTAGAGAGGTTTTCACTCAAAATAGGACAAGTGTCACTCGGCTAAGCGTTCAGAGAGAAACTCTTATGCGCTAAGCATATCCTGAGTGGCACGTAGTCCTAAAACATATTCTGAAGGACATGTGTTTTCAATACGCCTAAGTTACTTCCAGAGAAAGAGAGGTAATTATTTCAAACATTAAAAACTTTCTCTGCGATAGGTTGCTTTGGAACTTGAGTAACACGAATCAGGAGACGCATATCACTTTTACACAAATCCCGAGAGCAACGTCACCATTCTTGCCGCCATTCCAGAAAAAACAAAACCCCATTTAGATAAATTAGAAAGCAGATATTATAAGTAGGTGAGACTTTTACCATGTGTTTTTCATTCTGAGAATCCGTCTCAATCGACTTTTTTAAGGGACAATTCAATGTATAAGGTATTTTTCTGAATTCGTATATTTCAAAGGAAAACTCCCTTTGGTGGCTATCTTCCTTCAAAGGAAATCATGAACAACTGTATATTTACATGGTGATCAATGTATTCTCAAATTACTCATATAGAGAACTCGAAACTGAGGGTCTTATCAGGGAACTTGTTTTCATGATCAATAGTCTCTGTAGAGAAGAGCTTGTTTTGAACTCCCTCAAGGTTCATAGCTACAGTGACCAATCCGAGTGCCTTCTACTTGAATGAAATCAAAAGTAAACATCTGAATTCCTTCAAAGTGAAGTGAAAAGACGTTCTCAAAGTCCGTAAGAAACCTATCTTCAGGAAATACTTCTGGATCTGGCGTGCCTTGAACTTCTAAAGCTCTTTCCACTGAAGATTTGCTTCTAGAGGTGAAAGTCCAAAGTATAACTCGAAGTCAATTCATAAAAACGAATAAAAGCGACTTTGAGTCCTAGTTTGTAATTCGGATGCATAAAAGAGTACATTTGAGGGGGTAAACCCAAGTCCATGTTTTTTGAGGACAGAATCCTTAGTTTTTTTAAGGTGACAGGCCCTTTGACGAATTGACCATCTCAGGGTGGTTAGCCTCGAATTCGCTTTTGGCAGGAAGGAACATACCTCCTTCTAATTCACCATCTAGAGGTGGTTGGAGTTCACTATCTGGAGGTGGTTAGCCTTTGAGTTTGCCTTTCAATCTGCTTCAGCAAGAGAACATATAGCTGCTTCGTGATACCTCTAAGACGAAGCATAATACATGGCCCTTCGAAGTCTATGTGTATGATCCAAGAATGACTTCTGAGTTAGAAGGTGTAGACAGTTCCCTCGAGTGTATTCCCTCGAGGATCTTTCCTCAAGTGGAATACCACTAAAACGTAAAGGTATGTAATAAAAATCACTCGACGTTTGTTCTAGAGAATAAATAGATGTGACTTCGAGGAGTTATTTGAAGCTTTAGCTATATGAGAAGTGTGTTAGGGGTAGCACGCTCCTAAATACGTCCTTTCAGCAAAATAAGGTCCATCGAGGGAAGAGTAAAATCCTTATTCCCTTGAGCGCTTAGAAGACAGTGCGTCGTAGGAACATAAGTCCTTGTCCTTTTGAATATTTCAAGAAAGACAATTGCTTGTATTTGTTGAGTTTGGGACACGTGGCGTTTCCCCATAAGCTGGAATTCAAAAAGTTGCTTCTCCAAGAAACTTTTATTTTTTTGGTGATAAGGACAATCAGATATCTTTGAGCCGGTTCAAATATCGTCTTTTCACCAAATAGTCTAATCACCGTACGCAGTTGTTGACAGCTGGCACGTAAAAGAAGGTTGTACAGCCGTTTACAGCTTTATTTGATGATTCAGTGTATGCGGCTATACCCAAAACGCGTATACGCATTTTTAAGAAAGCGCCACTTGTAAAGTGGGGTTTAATTAGCCCGCTTGATCACCAATAGTATGTAATTTTAGAATTAATAATAATTGAATATCTAATCCCGAATGTCATATGTTGGACTTGTGATTTTATTCCTTTGTGTTCAAATTAACAAATAGGTAGTGTATTCTTTACCTGGAGTAGCAATTAGGTAGAATTGGTGATCAGAAAGTTTAATTAATCCTATTAAACACGTGGCATCATCTTAGGATGTGTGTATGAGACTTTAGGTGTAACCACACACACTGAATCATTGCTAAAGCAATTAACTGTCGCATTTTCGCTTCACAGGTGTCAACTGTCACAATGGTTGTACACTGATTTGATTTGAAAAAAAGTAATTTTTGAGACGCATCAGAGATATCTGACCGTCTTCACCTGAAAAGGTAAAACTTCTCCAAGAAACTACCTCTGAAAATGATTCATTATACCAAACGGTTCAAAGTGTCCAAAATCTAAAAGTATTGGCTAACTTCTAAGCTAACTACATTCAAAACAATCGAAGTATTAATGCCTTAAACTTCTGACAAAACGGATTATGATTCCTTCTGTAGGACACTAGTAGGAATACACTTCCCTTAAGGAATCTTTCAAATATATAAATTCCTAAATGAAGACTCGAAGTTATATTTTTTTATTCTCTAGAAGAGACTTCGAGTGATCTTATTATTTTATTATGTATTTCGAAAAAAATCTTTTCAAAAGAGACATTCGAAGACATATTTTATACCTTTTAATTTAAAAGTCATACTTGAATCATATCCATAAACCTTTATAAGACCATCTATTATAATTATTTTTATAAAAACTACGAAGGAGACATCAATCGTCAAATATTAATATTCTCAACGTTAAACCTCTCGCTGTACTCGTCACGTCAATTGTCACGTCAATTGTCGTAGAAATTTGATATAGCTGCTGGGATCGAGTCAATCCTATGATAACAATAGTCAATAAATTCGAATAATATTAATATTCTCAACGTTAAACCTCTCGCTATACTCGTCACGTCAATTGTCGTAGAAATTTGATATGGTTGCTGGGATCGAGTCAATCCTATGATAGCAATAGTCAATAAATTCGAATGGCGAGTAGTGCTCCCCAATTGTATTGACGGTGTGCTTCCTAACATCTACAACGTAAGTTTAGAATCAATGGTCTAAACTTCCCTCATCTCGATTGATCGTGTGCTGGACCCACCTCCAAATTAATGACCATATATAATCTAAATTTATCTGTTACGAATATTGTAACTAACGTAACGGAAATAACTTCTACGATAAACTACTATAGTTTAGTTTATATGGTTTGACATACTCTAGTTAAATGCTTAAGGTTTTGGGACATTTAAATCAATTCTTAATAGAAACTTCCAAGCAATGACTGGATCAAGTCAACGGACCAAAGGAGAAAGCGGGAGAGAAAGAGAGAGCGCTTTAGAAAGTATTCACTTACGTTAACCATATCTGATTTACGCGGTATTTACCCAAAAAAACAAAGAAAAAATCTGATTTACGCGGTAGCCATGGAAATTGCCTGGTTGACCACGTGATGCCAGATTCAACACACTTGCCTCCATTCCTATTATCTGTACGCCTGTAAGTTTGGCCCAGTCCGCCCAAAGCCCGCCCGACTCAACCCAAACTCATGACTTAGTTTGGGTTTGGATTCGGGTTGGGCTCAGTTTTGAATCCAAACTTGAGTTGAGTTGGGTTAGGACTGAAACTTGTATAGCCCAAAGAGCCCGGCCCAAACCATATATATATATATATATATTACCTTCATGAAAATATTTTTTTCTTCTTTTATATTTTTTAATTTTTTTAGGGCTTTTTCTTTTAATTTGGGCTGACCCAAACCTAACCCAAACTCAACAAATTGAGTTCAGGTTGGGTTGGGTTCAGTTTCAATAGGTACAGTTTGTGTTCGGGTCGGGCTGGGTTCGGGCCAATAGATTTTAGTTTGGACTGAGTCCGAACTGAGTAGAACCCAGCCAAACCCGTCCTATTTACAGCTCTAATCATCTGGTTTTGAAACTCGGACTGGATGGACATCAATCCGAACATGGTTTGGTCATTTCAGCTGTTCGACCAGAGGATCAGACAGGATATGGTTTGGTCGAATTCCTCTTTTCTAGCTGTACAATACGCAGCTTTCCTCAGCTTGCAATTTAGGGTTTCGTTTTGAAGCTCCTTAAATGGGTTCTAACTTATTCACGGGTATTTACAGTGATCCACTTTGGTCGGTTAAAATCAACCGGGTGGTGCTTTAAAGCCTGTCATCCGGGTTAATGGCACAAATTGGTCCAGGAAATAAACCAGACCGGTTATCAAAACCTGCTTCTATGTGACTTTGGGCAGGGGTAGAGGTCATAACAAGAGATGGGCAAAGGTGAGAAAGACCAATTCACTTCACCTATTGTTGAAAATAAACGTAGGAACGCTTGGCAATTAACCTAGGTGGGGCTGCCGGTTTTATCCGCTCTCTGGGTCATGTCAATAGAACTTCTTTTTTTTTTTTTTTTTTTTCTCTTTTTGGTTGACTAGAATTTTTTTGGGTGGGCTGGATCCCGAATCGGACCAGTTCTGGTCGATCTCAATCCGGACCGGCGATACCGCCCGATGTTATCGCCAGTCCAGATCCAGTACAAAACTTGGATCGCCGATTTAAAAAAATAAAATAAATTTGAATCGGCTGGACCGGTCGCCAAACCAATGGTACCAGTTAAGTTGGCAATCAGGCGGGTTCAAGTTGGGTTGGCATAGGGTATTGATGACCCCTAATTTTTATGCATACAAGTGGTGCCACGTCATTAGCAACACACACGACACCCATTTATTGGTGACATATCATAGTACTTTTTTGACTATTTGTGGTCTGTGAACATTGTTCATGCCAACCTCGGAACACTGTTCACGGCACTGTTCATGCCAACATCGGGACACTGTTCATCCCAACATCGGGACACTGTTCATGCCAACATCGAGACACTATTCACAACACATTACATTTATTGGTCAATATCTACCTTTTTATTGTGATGTGATAAGACGGGGGATGTCTTGTCAAGTCTTTTAAGAGAGAAGGCTTTGAGACTCTCACCAAAGCTGACTTCCTTTTTCATAAAAGAGGGGAAGACAAGAGACCTTTGGGGGGCTCTTATCAAGGTTTACTCCTTTAGTGTAAGAGAGGAAGGATGAGTCATGTCGGGTCTTTCAAGGGAGGGGGGAATAAAGAGGGAGGGATTCTTTCTCAGAAGGAGAACAAGGAATGGAAGGAGGGGAGGGGACTTCCTCCTTCAAAGATGAAGCACACAGAGAAGGCTCTCACTGGACCATGGAAGACAAAGAAGAGGGAGAAGAGTTTCTCTTCCAAAGCCATCATTAACCTTTTTCTCCTTTCATCTCCCATTCTCATATCTTGTAACATTCTATCATGTAATCCATTATGTAAATTTCTATATTTTAATGAGAAGGATGAACGCCTAAAGGGCAACCCATAGATATAGGCACTTTCGCCGAACCATGTAAATCGTGTCTTTATCTTCTATTTTCGAATTTTCTTTGATGGATTCGACATAGCGTCGTCCGTACTGCCGACTTTCCGGTTTAGGCGAACGGTTGGAATGCTCCCGAACCTAGAAGACCTTATCCACCTCAAGAACCGGCTAAATCAAGGGATTATCGGCTTAATCGGCCTAATCATGCTTAAATAACGATTATTGACCATTTTACCGTTCAACAGTGTCAGGAGCTTGACCCTAAACCCGAACCTGCCCGTTTAATGAACGGGTTGAGATTGCTCTACCCGCACCCAACCCTCCTAACTCGTTTGACCCGTCATTTTTTTTAATTTTAAATTCCTCCTAATATCTTAAATGTCATTTTCTTTTTCTTTTTTTTTTTTAGTATAAATTTCATATATAAGTATATATATTTATGTTATATTTGTTTACAAAATGTAGATAGAGGTTCATTTTACTATAACAGTAGCTAGCAGATTACAAAAAAACAAAAAGCTAGCAACGTGCCAACTCCCATGGCTGCGCTTGCAATTACAGATGGGCAGATTGCAATGAATTGGAATCCTCAAATAGAAATATTCAAAAGAAGGAAGAGGAGAATCCTCTTCAGATCTGATTTTTGTGTGAAAAATCATCAATCTCAGCTGCAAAATCCCAATGTTTCATTCATGCTTTGTTGTCGTCCTCAGAAGAAGGATGAGTAGATGTTACTGACCTCAGAAAAACGATGCTTTGTTGTCGACCTCAAAAGAAGGAAGAGTAGATGTTACCAACCTCAAAAGAACGAAGAGTGAAGAGTAGAAGAAAAAAAAAATTAAGGATTGAACCCAAAACCCTAACTATTAGTTGGCTTATATAGTATCACGCCCCGGATCCCGGTGACTCATATCCCAAGAGGAAAGGCACGGATCATGAGGTATGACCTTCGGGATCTATTGCTAGACCGCGGATCGTATATCATAACCACTAAAATTAATA
>JAUPMG010296241.1:0-11981 GCA_031762675.1 Pachysandra terminalis | reverse complement strand
GAGGTTTTTTTTTTTTTTTTTCAGCCTTTCACGAGTCGAGCCGAGCCTGAGCCCGAAAATTTTTACCGAGCTCGAGCCTTGTCCAACTTTTACGAGCCTGACCTCGTTTACAGCCCTAGATGAGAGTTGCTAAGATTAGGATGTTGGGACGAACAAGTGGGAAGATTAGGAAAGATAAGGAATGAACATATACGAGTGTCAGATGGGCCGAGCTTGGACGAAAAATCAGCTAGAGAGATTGAAAAAGACTTCGAGGAAGAAGAAATCAGGACTGTTTGGGATATGGATAGGAATAAGGCCCCGGGTCCAAATGGATTTAATTTGGCATTTTTTCAAGGAGTGTTGGGAGATTGTAAAGGATGATCTGATGAAGGTTTTCAGAGAATTTCAAAAGAATGGGGTACTCAATAAAGTCACTAATGCCACTTTCTTGGTGTTGATTCCCAAATGACTGATGCCACTCAGATTAAAGACTTTAGACCCATTAGTTTGGTCACCAGTGTTTACAAGATTATTGCTAAAGTGTTGGCAAATAGGCTGAGAGAAGTAGTTGGTCAAGTGGTGTCAAAGAATCAAAGTGCGTTCATTAAAGGGAGGCAAATTTTGGATAGTATTCTGATCTCAAATGAGTGTGTTGAGGAAAAAATGAGAACCAAGGAATCGGGTTTTGCATTTAAAGTCGACTGGGAAAAGGCATATGATCAGATCTCGAATGGGAGTGTGTGGAGTTGGTCCTAAGATGGAAGGGATTTCCAGATAAGTGGTGTCGATGGATTAGAGGTTGCATTAGAAATGTGAGCTTCTCGTTCTGTCTCAATGGAGGTATTGTCGGGTTCGTGCCTGCATCTAGGGGGTTACACCAAGGGGACCCACTATCCCCTTACTTGTTTACCCTAGTGAGTGATATAATGAGTTGCTTCCTTAGGAAAGCCGAGGATCTGGGGAAGATTCGTGGGTTTGTCATAGGGCAAAATACGGTACCGATTTCTCATTTGCAATTTGCTGACGACACTATATTCTTATTGGAGGCATCGAGGAATACTATGTTTTGGACGAAGAGCATTCTTCGAAGTTTTGAAATGATTTCAAGGCTTAAAGTGAGTTTGGAGAAAAGCATTAGCATTAACGTGGGGGAGGACCTTAGAAAGGAAAGTGCGGAGGTGTTGGGGAGTGAGTTAGGGACGTGGCCTATGAAATATCTAGGGGTGGAAGTGAATGGTAACCATAAAGGGACATAGGTATGCAATCCCATCATTGAAAAAATGGAGAGGAAATTGGGCACATAGAAGAGGAATTATCTGTCACTGGGAGGGAGAATCACTCTGATCCAGGCTTCCTTAGGGAACCTCCCAACTTATGCCATGTCCTCATTTAAGATGCCGAAATCAGTTAACGATAGGATTGAGAAGTTGCAGAGAGATTTTCTTTGGGAAGGTGGAGGGGGAAGAAAAAAAGAAAGATAATTTAGTTAAATGGGTAGATGTGTGCAAGACTAAGGAAGAGGGGGATCTTAATTTGGGAAACATCCAATCTAGGAACAAGGCCCTCTTAGGCAAGTGGCTCTGGAGATTCAGTGAGGAGAGAGAGGCGCTGTGGAGATCTATCATTGCAAGCAAATACAATATTCATGCCAATGGATGGGATGTTAATCACGAGGCAAAGATCCGATCAGCTAGTCCCTGGAAAGTTATTTCTGGATTCTTGCATATCTTCGATAGGTTTGTGTGATTTTCTGTTGGATCGGGTTCATCCATCTGTTTTTGATTAGATCTTTGGTAGGGGGACTCCACTTTGGATTCTAGATTCCCCAGGTCTTTCCGCCTATCAGACAATAAAGAGTCTTTGGTCTGTGAGGTCCTCAGCTGATCCACATCCGGGCTTTCTTGGAACTTGCCTTTTCTACGAGATCCTAAGTTGGTCGACATTGATGAGTTAGCGTCTCTGTTTTCGCTCCTTAAAAATGGGATTATCGATGATAGCCTTTCTGATTCCAGGATATGGATATGGACTTTAGAGTTGAGTGGTAGGTTCACTACAAAATCCTTTCGGTATTTTCTGATCTCGGATCCCAGATATAGTCTTCCTCCTTTCTCTACGTCCTTGCTTTGGGGAACCAGGGTCCCCCCAAAAGTCAAAGCTTTTGCGTGGTCTACCCTTCTCACTGTAGACTTAACGCAAAGGAGGAGGCCGTTCATGGCTCTTTCTCCCCAAATTTGCAATTTGTGTATGAGTTATGGGGAAACCGTGGATCATTTATTCATGAGATGTAGGTGGGCGAATCAAATTTGGGGTTTCTTTCTTAGTCTGGCTGGAGTAGACTGGGTGGTCCCCCTACTCAATCCGGGATATGCTTGACCAGTGGTGGTTTCCATCCATTGGGAAGCGGGGTCAAATCTTGTACAGATTTGTATTCTTTGCTATCTTGTGGAGTATTTGGGGTGAGAGAAATAGTAGAATCTTCGAAGACAAAGAAAAGAGCATGGGGAAGCTTATAGCTTCTATCATGAGTATGGCGTCGGCTTGGGCAGCTATTCTCCCATAATTTAAAGATTTGTCATGGTCAGAAATCACGAGATGCTGGGAATTAGGAGTGTTCTTGTAAATGGATGCTGCTGTGTTTGTGTTTGTTTGCTCGTGAGGATGTTCTGGAGTTTCTGGAGCATTTAGGCTGTCTCTAGTGGTGGAGACCATCTCCCCATTGTAATCAGTTTTTCTTTTATGTTCTCTTCTCCGGTCTTCCCTTCTTAGGGAACCCTCTTCTTGCTTTGTCTATTACTGCTGTACTTTTTCTCTTCTTTCTTTGCAATAAAACTTTTCGTTATCGATCAAAAAAAAAAAAAAAAACATATACTAGTGTCCAGGTATGGTTTATTGTATCGGCCGTTACCAGAAAAGGAATGACATTCCGTCTTGGTGCTAGACTGAACAGGTTCGTGACATATAACCTATGTACTGATCAGTACATGAAAGGGCCCTTGCTTCCCCCAATCTCTCGGATCAATTCAGTCCTATACTAGAATGGATCAATTGGAATAAACCAAGGTCTTTCTTCTCAGGACCAACTCCCAGACCAGGCACCATCGGTACCGGTCCAAACCAGCGGTACGAACTGATACCTGCCGGTCCAAGTCCAGTCCAATCCAAACGGACCAGATTTTACTGCAGGGTTTTTTGTACAGGTCGATGTTTGCATAAAAGAAAAGAAAAAATAAATAAAAGAAGAGAAAGAAGAGAAGAAAAAAAGAACAGTTGAAGAAGAAAGTACTGACTGGTATGTAGCAGTATGTACCAGCTTGGACCAACTGATCCCGGTTTGAACCGGTACATAACAGTACTGGCCGGTACAACTATTTTTTAATTTTTTATTCCTTTTGGTATACTAGGTATATACCGGATCGGCAATGGCTGGTTCCAGTACGTACCAGCCGCTACGTGAAACCTTTGTCTGATCTAGTATCAAGACTAACCAATATAATTATCCATATCGGTAGTTAAAACACCTTGTCGAGTTGTTGCTCAAATAAGAGATAAGTTAAAGGAGAGTAGGTTAAGATAGTTTGGGCATGTAAAGCGAAGATCTAGAAGGGCAAGAGGAAAACAAAAATGGCCTAAATGGAGTCATTCAATAAGGATTTAAATACATAATCTAACCGAAGATATGGTTTTTGACAAGTTGGGTGGTGGCATGGGAATTCTATTGCTGACCCTAACTAATTTGGATAAGGCTATTTGTTGTTGTATAAACCTTTTGAAAGAAAAATTTAATGTGTTTACATAGTTTATCTTGTTCATACAGTTCATGACTAAAATGAAGTGAAAAAGCTAAAGGAACAGAGAAAGTGATCATTAAACTAAAGTAATTTGAAAACGGTAACCAAAAAGATCAATTTTCATGAGTCAGCTGTTTTCTTGCAGATATATGTTCCTTTCAGTTTGGGGGAGCACTATCCTGGGATTAACCAAGGTTACCAAACTAATCAGATCCTGGTTTAACTTTCTCCAAGTGAAATGACCATGTCAATATTTTCATCAGTTATAGTCAAGAATGAGCTTCTCTAACAATAAGTTCTAGTACGTAGACGACTTCAGCAGACAATTTATGCGTAGCAAAGTAGTATAGCAAATTGATTTCAATGACAAAAGACTTCCTCTAAAATGTGAACTTGATAAACACATGCTACTTATAGAAATGCCTGACATACCTCACCATGTTACTGGCTGTGTCCTGTGGAACAAAGGTGTGGCTCTTTTATAAGGCACTTTGCAACAAAGTTAGCAAGATCAAAGTGTCATGCTTCAGAAGCTGTGGCATTGCACAAGCCCATCAGAACAGCAACAAAATAGGACAATCTACATTATTGACCTCGAAACATGTCCTGGCATCCGAAAAACTTGACATAATACCGTAAAAGATAACTTTGTCAAATGCCCATATTCAGTTTCCTTCTCTCATAATAGTGTGGCAAACCTGCATATAGATTCCCTTGTCAGACACTTTTGAGATGAGGATTGCAGTATATTTAAAAATATTAAACTACTATATATAAGATAGGATGCCACATTACTTATTGAAGGAAACAAGGTCTGGCATCTGAATAATGGTTTATGTTCATTTCCACTGATTACTAACCTCATGAACATCACACCCAAGAGATGAAAAGGTAAAACTATCTGGAAAAATTCCTTTATCCTTCATTTTCCTATACACTTCATGAGCTTTATCCACATGCCCAGCATTGCAATACGCACTGATAAGAACATTATACGTCACCACATCAGGAGTGACTTCTTTTTCTATCATTTCATCAACCACCAGGAGTGCATCATCCATCCGGTTCAATTTGCAATACCCATGAACAAGAGAGTTGTATGTAAATACATCAGGTGACAAGCCCATCTGCATCATTTCACTGAACAATTCCCGGGCCTTTTTCATATTTCCAATTTTACAAAACCCTGAAATAATTTCATTATAGAAAATCTTTTTCGGCAAAAAACCCTTTCCTATCATTTCCTTAAACAACTTAAAGGCCATATATATACTACCCTGTTTGCATAATCCACTGATCAGGCTATTATATGTAATGGTGTCAGGTGTAATCCCTATTTTTCGCATCCTTGCATATATCTTAAAAGCCTCCTTTAGATTTGACTGTTTGGAAAAACCATCTATAAGGATGTTATAAGTAGCAATACTAGGGACAATACTCCTCTTAAGCATCAATGGGACTATCTCCAAGGCCCTTTCTGATTTACACTCTTTGCACAATCTGTTGATGATAGCATTGTAGGAAAACGAGTTAGGGATAATACCTCGGTCCCACATTTCATTCATCAGCATCAAAGCTTCCTCGATGCACTCTTCTTTGCAGAACCCATCAACAATAACAGAGCAAGTAACAGTATCCAGAGACATGCCTCCTTCCAGTGCGATTTTAATGATTTCCAATGCTTTCTCTAAGCATCCTACTTTGCAATAACCGTGAATCAGACTAGTAAAAGTGAAAACATCAGGGACCAAGTCAATTTTTATCATCTCCTCCAAAAATCTATGGGAGGAATCTAAATCCCCCTGCTTACAAAATCCGTTAACTAAGATGTTGTATGAAATCTGGTCCTGGTTATAACCGGAAGCCTTAAGCTCATGGAACAGTTTTAGTGCAACTGCTGTCTGTCCGCACTTACAAAGACCATCAAGGAGCATGTTATAAGTAACTAACCCAGGTCTTATGTTAGCCATCTTCATTTCCTCTAATAAACCCAAACCTTTCAAAATATCTTTCTTCTTGCAAAACCCATCAATCAAAATGCTGTAACTATAAACATCAGGTGACACTCCACAGCTCTTCATTTCTAGCAAAACCCTCATACCATCATACAACTCACCTTTATGGCAAAATCCATAAATAACAGCATTATAGCAGTAACTATTAAGAGGGTGATTTCTCTTTCTCAAGTCTTGAAGAAAATACAAAGCAAACTCGAGATCTCCAGTCCTACAGAGTCCTTTAATATATGCTGCACACATTCCAGTTGTCAGGTTTTCCCCACATGAAAAAATATTTGGTTCAAGCCCTATATTTTTAGCCTGCCCAAACACATCAATGGCATTTTCAAGCATACAAGACTCCGCAAAAACCTTAATAAGAACTTCAAACAAAAGCACAGAATTCAGTGATCTGTTTGAAAAACTCAATAACAGTGGTAACAAATTGAATGCGCCAAGCTCCAGTTTCTTATAATAGCAGACAATCTGTTTAATTAGATGTTGTACTTCAATCTGCATCCCTGCCAATGCAAAGATATGAACCATAATCCCAAATGTGTGGAGTGAGTGATAAAAGCCATAATTCTTAACGGCTTCCGAAAAACTAATTTCCCTCGCAACCTTTGGACTTAAATTATGAAACACCCTAGCTGCTAAAGGTAAAAGTGTGTGCCTTCTACTGATATATGAACCGGTTTTCTCCATACCACTTTCCTCGTCTGTACCAAATGTGGCTTTATCCAACAATTGCACTGAAGCAGTAGAGTGCGCTCTTAAAAACCTTACATTTCGAACAAGAAGCATGTTCCTAAGCATCCCAATTCATCTATTGTCATAAAAATAGAAGAACATGAAACAGTTTTCATGAATATTAGAAAAGACTCAGATAACTTCAGTTTACACATCTAACAACTTTAGAGACAATGAAAAAATAGATTTTTTTTAATATATATATATCAGACAATTATGCTAGAAAATTAAAAATCATGCTTTGCGGTTAAAGAAGCAATTTTTGAAACATTCAAACTCACAAGTAGAGTTTTCACAATGACATACAAAAACCTAAAACAGTTTTATAAGAATTGAAAGAAAAAGATGCATCAACCAAAAGGAAAAAAAAAAAGAACGAAAAAATTTCCACATAGATTCAACTCATGTAACCATATCAATATAAAAAATTGAGCCCATGGGCGGGAGGGGGAAAATGAGGGAGAAGAGAGAGAACATTAATCTGGTGGTCGGTCATCTCTTGACCACCGGTTACTCAGTCGACGAGATCGTCAATGAGTTGACCGTAGCGGGTCATCGACAAATTTGAATAAGAAGAAAGAGGAGATTCTGACCTTTAAAGATGTTACTAGTAAGGAGAAAACCTTAGAAGCTAAAGGTTCGGTGGGTGCTGATGGAAAAACTCAGGGAAGAATCAGGATGAGAACTGACCGTAAAATCCTCCTTTTCGAAGCCGCTAGCTCTCTGGTTAAGGTGACGGAGTCGAAATCTTATTCTTTCCGCAGCTTCATTGTGCCCACCTAAACAATTACTTGTAAGTTTAGGACGCCTGGCTCGAAATAAGTTAAGACGCCTGGTTCAAGATAGCCTAAACCATTTAGGTGATAAGTCGGTAAGAATGGAGCAAGAAAATCTCAAAGTTCGAGTCCTATCGGTGATAAGTCGGTAAGAATGGAGCAAGAAAATCTCAAAGTTCGAGTTAACCGATTCTTTTTTCTCTTTTTTTGTCCTTATTCACTATTGTCTTTTATTTCTTGAATTTTCAGATTTCATATTATTACTTTTAATGAAAGATACGCTTTTATTATTTATAAAAAATTTATTCTCACAAATTAGGATATGTGTCATTTAGCCAAGTATCCAAAGAGGTGCTTTAAAATATCCTCATGCATTAAAGCCTATCCTAAATTCTACATGTATTTTAACACGTCTAACTTATTTCCAAAAAGTGAGATGAGTCACCTCGAATATGTAAACTTGCTCTGTGATAGGTTGTTTTAAATCTAGAAGAACACAGATAAAGTGACACGTATTACATGCACAAAGATCTAAAAGCAACGTTTTCATTCTTGTCGTCATTCTCGATAAGACAAAACCCCCTTTAGATAAGTTAGACAGCAGATATTATAAATAACTGAGGTTTTATCACATGCTGTTCATTATGGAGAATTTATCTTAATCAACTTTAAAGTAATAGAGTTACTTAAATGCAATAAATACCTTTCTGGACTTCATTCATCTTGAGGGAACTCATTTTGGTGGCTATCTATATTTTTTTGAAGGGAGTCAAAATAACTTCGTATATTTATAAGGTGACCAATGTATTCTCGAGTTACCTATATAGAGAACTCAAAGTTGAGTTTCTCAGCAGGAAACTTGTTTTCATGACCAATAGTCTCTGTAAAGAAGAGTTTATTGTGGAATCCTTCAAGATTCATAGCTCAAGTAGTCAATCTGAGTGCCCTTAACTTCATGAAATCAGAAGTAAATATGCTCCCTTGTAAAATTCCTTTAAAATAAAGTGAGAGAAAGTCTCTTAAAGTACGTAGGAAACCATTTTCAGAAACTGTTTCTTGGAGATGGTGTAAATTTGACTTTTAAAGCTCTTTTCACTAGGGATTTGCTTTAGAAGTCAATGTATTTTATTCAAAATATTATTCGAAGTCAATTCCTAAGGATGAATAAGAGTGACTTCGAACTCTACATTGTAGTTTGAATGCATTTAAGAGTGCACTCGAGGGTGATAAATCTGTATCTTTGTCCTTCGAAAAGGTCAAAATCTTTAGTCTTTTTTAGGGTGACTAACCTTCGAGTTCAACGTCGGGAGATGGTTAGCTTCGAGTTCACTTTAGTAAGAAGAAATATACCTCCTTCGTAGTTCTCTCAAGACAAAGAATGTTAAAAAATGGTCCTTCGAATTCTATGGATATAATTCAAGGGTGACTTCTGAGTTAGAAGGCATAAAATGTGCTTTTGAAGACCTTTCTTCGAGGGATTTATCTTTGAAACAAAAATAAGGAAATAAAATCACTTGAAGTCTCTTCTTAAGAATACATAAATGTGACTTCGAGGTTTTATTTGAAGTTTCACATATTTGAAGAGTCCATTACGTGTAGGGTATCCCTGTCTCTATCCTTCAAGAAGGATAATGTCCTTTAGAATGAATGGAGAAATTTCTAATCCTTCGATCAATTCGAGGGAAGTTATCATGTGCCTGTTAGGCTTTGGACACGTGGCGTTGCCCCATGAGTTGTTTTTCGAAAGGTTGCTTCAAAGCGTTCCTTTTTTGTAATAAGGACGGTCAGATATCTCTGAGCCGTTTCAAATATCACATTTTTACCAAACGGTCTAATCAACGTGCAACTACTTTTGACAGCTGGCACGTGAAAAACGGCTGTGTGGCAGGTAACTGCTTTATTGGATGATTCAGTGTACACACGCGCTCAAGATAGCACCACGTGTTTAGTGGGATTAATTAGACTGCCCACCAGTACAATCCAAATCATGCAAATAAAATTAACTTTAACATGATAGTATTTACATGTTAACCTCATATAATCATGCAAATAAAATAATCTCTAATTTATGATATTACTTACATGTTAACCTCAACACAATCATGTAAATAAAATAAACTCTAAATCATGATATTATTCACACGTTAACCTCATATAATAATGCAAATAAAATAATTTCTAAATCATGATATTACTTACATGTTAACCTCATATAGTCATGTAAATATAATATTATATCATGATATTATTTACATGTTAACCTCATATATTCATGTAAATAAAATAATCTATAAATCATGACATTATTCGCATGTTAACCTCAAATAATCATGTAAATAAAATAATCTCTAAATCATGATATAAAACCCTAATATCAAAATTCAAAATAGAAATGAATATGAAGGTCTGATGGGTTACGTGTAGCAGCCGAGAAGCAGCAAGCGCGCACGGGAAGCCTAGTGCAGCAGGCCCAGCATGTAGGCCGCATACTGGTAGCCCAGCGCAGCAGCCCAGTGCTGGCCTCCCATGGGCAGCCTAGTGCAGCAGGCCCTAATGTACAACCCATCGCAGCAGGGCGTGCAGGGGCAGACCAACGTGCAGGCCCAATGCGTAGCTTTGCGTGGACAGTCCTAACGCAGGAGCCCAACAGTGAGGGTTACGCACACAAGCGCAGCAACCCAGGAGCACGCATGCGTGCAGGTGCAGATTTCTGCAGAAAATCATCAACTCGTTGCAGATTTGACAAGGTTTCTCGACATACCTCAGTCCAACGAAGACGTATCGCAGTAGCTCTAATACCAATGAAGGTTGTAAACGATTCGGATCACGTACCTTGATGCACACAATCCTGAATCTGCAGTGGAAGATCACTATCGAACCGGATAACGTCCCATGTTGGAATATGTGATTACTAGAACCACATACAATGAATCCACACTCAATCGAGCTAGGACTTTGTATGGAACCCCAATAGCAAATCTAGATCTCTTGAAGAAGAAAAAGAGATGAAGAGAGAAGAGAGATTCTCTAAGTTGGAATCTCACCCAAACGTGAATTCTCTAATGGGTAAGGTGGAGTAGTCTTTTATAAATAGAAGACTCAACCCAACTTCTCCTAAGACTTTATCTCCTAATCCAATTAGGAGAGAGTTATCCACATCCACACTTCTAATCAATATAGACGTCCCAATAAGTGGGGACCCCGGGTCGGCCCAAATTGGTCGGGCCAATCGGGTCGACTCATCTCTAAAATCCAACAATCTACGATGAACTCTTGATTATATGCATGTTTGAAAATTGAGGAACCAATGTTTTTGATTTCCAAATCTACTTCATTAACGAAGCGGATTGTATCTGAACCATTATGTTCATCATAACTGATGGAGAGATCGTTCAGATCGACAATCAAGTGTTTGGTTACATTAGAATCGACATAAGGGCCAAAAGAATTATTTGGTGTCATCAATAAGGATGATAGAGGAGCAGGTGAATCACCACGATATGCACATTCAAATTGATGATAGCATTGCAAAGTAGCATGACCATACTAGACAATGCAACCATGGGTTGAAGTTTTGACATCCAACTAATGTGACCATTCCCAAACCGGAATACATAACCCGTAGTTGATCACCCTTTGTCAATATCATTAGCATAACATGCATCAACAAACCCACGCATTGATTCTGAATCCTTGCTATATGTGATAGCATAATACTGGTGCCTCTTAAATATCGAAGCACCCACTTTCTGACCTCCAATTGTGCCTTACCCAGATTTTCCATAAACCGACTAAGACCACCAACCGCATAAGTAATGTTCGGTCTAGTGCATACCATGGTAAACATCAAGCTAGCATACGGAAAACCATTCATCTTCTTTATTTCATCTTTCATCTTTGGGTATTGCTAAAAAAAAAATTTAAAGTGTGTTGCTAGTGGTGTTTTTTATGGCTTTGCTTCACTTATGCCAAACTTTCTAAGCATCTTCTCCACAAAGCTCTTTTGTGAAAATGGTAGTGTCCTATTTTTCCAATCCCTTTGTATTTCCATCCCAAAGATATGTGATGTCGGTCCAAGATCTTTCATCTCAAAGAACTTGCTCAATTATTCCTTGAATTCACTAATCATGACTTTGTCCTTTCCAACTAGTAGCATGTCATCAACATACAATACTAACATCAAGAAAATACCATCGATGCCTTTCTTGATCTTTTAAATCCATTTGCATCCAACTGCCTTTCTTCCTTTTGGTAGCTTTACCAAATCCCATGTTTGGTTTTTATGAAGATCATGCATCTCCTCATCCATAGCTTGCTTCAAACTTGTAGAGTCATCATTTTTAATCGCTTCATTGAATGTGCTTGGCTCTCCATCTTTCGTTATCAAGCCTCTCATTATGATGGGATACACAAACCTTGAAGCGTACAGGTAAATGCTTTTCACGATTGGATGATTTTGTGACGATGATGATGGTTGATCAACATGCTTATCATGATATTCAATTTCCACATCACTCTTCCTATTAATTTGCTCAATGGGAGTATCAATTTTCGAAATTGAATGCCCCGATTCAATTTCAAAATGCTCAATCAGATCCCACAAATGATAACTGTAGACATCCCAATTTGCACGAAAAATTGTTCTTTTTAATTTTTGCAGCTTCTGGAGGCTTGAGCTCGGCACTTTG